>KE506046.1:171335-182209 GCA_000441515.1 Elaeis oleifera
CTCAATAAAATTTTAATCAAATCAAAATTTACTAAGCCCAATCTCTGATTAGATCAGGGACCAAACCACCTCGGCGATTAGGTCAACTCTTAACCTGATCAGGTCAAACCCAACTGAATCCAATTCAATTGGACTTGATCTAAAAATAATTACTCAATCAAATTGAGTTAGTTAGTGATCAAATCACTAATTAAACCTCTTATAAATATTGAGTCCAAATCCGATGGGCAATCGGGCATCAGAGTCCATTGATATGAAACCCTGATCGAAGAGTCCCAAACCAATAGGACTCTTGACCTCGGTACCCAAAATGTGTGGAACTCATGATCAGAGAATCTTGATTCTCGATCACAGAGTCTCAGACATGTAGGACTCAAAGTCTCCAAGCATTAAGACTCTTGGTCGAAGAGTCCCAATCCAGTGGGACTCTTCACCAGCCATCAGATCAGATAGAAACCTCTAATGTGTGTGAACCCGCAGGTTCGAACCTAAGTCGGTAGCACAAGAATCAATTCTTGTACTAATCGAAGTAACCATCTAGTAATGGTACCCAACGTTCGGATAGGTCGAATAGTCGCAATCGCAACACTCAGAACCTACGCGAATATGGTTACTATATAATTCATCCCTTTTGACCCCTGTGTATAGGATGACTCAGGGTTAAACTGTCAACCCTAATCAGATCATCCGAATCGTGCTCAACTCAAACAGTCCTGTGACTTCTCACTAAGACTACCTTGACCAAGGTTTTGCTAAATTGAAACATGACTGTACACAGCTCCTGAACTGGAGTGGTCAATCCCATCTTAACACATGCACCGACAAGTCAAGTACTTGACTACACCCAGCAGCCTTCCGTCACTGAATTAAAATTCAGGTAGTCCAGTGCCTAAGTGCAGTGAGTTGCTTGCAAGTCACCGTGGCGGTCTCAGGTCGGAGGGATATTTTACCCATATCCCATCGGAGCAAATCTTGACAGCAGAAAAGCTCCAGAGTCAGTCATGTTCAGTGCAGATGTACCCTTACATCTCACCTGTATGCCATACCAGTGTCTCCACACTCCTTGGTTAAGAGAACAACCAACCCATATGGCACACAACGACCTATACTTGATAAACGTTGTTGTCCTTGGTAACAACGTATCATTTGGTCGCGAACAGGTTTAAGGACTAAACGACAAATCCTCCTTTGTTGAGTCTAAATAGTCCTAAGGACTTCACCACAACACAGGAGTTCATTAGAAGATGAAACAATTTGTGATGAAAAATATCAAAATAATTTTTATTAATTTATAATTCATGTACTAATACAATAAAGAGCACAACCGTCAACAGGCTGACGATTGGCTTTGGGACACTATTTCCAACAGAAATCTGATAGAAATCCAAGCACCATGGCATGTTGCTAATGTCATAGAGGTGCAGAAGAGAAGGCTTGCCTAAATGCTTAAAACATAGTGATCATTGTTGGCTCAAGGGGAGAGGCCACTATTCTTAGTGGTTCACAAGCTGCCACTGGTCACAACGCATGAATGATCATGTTAAAAGACAGATAATCCCTGCGATATGAGATCTCCCATTTTCATCATGCATTAAGACCCACTCCAAAACTTGTTTTGGTTGGTTTGATTGTCAAATTAACAATTTTTTGCAAGTAAAGACTGTGAAAGTTTTTGCAAATCCCAATCGATCGAGTTCTCAACTTAGAATGTTGAAGCATATTGCGGTTAACTCCCTGTCGCCTATCGCTGGTGATGAGCACCTGCAAAACAACGTCCTCATAGACTGGAGTTGTGTCCGATGAAAATCCTTCGATGCTTAAGTCAGAGAAGGAATTGGTGAATAGTAGATTTGAATGTCGAGAATAGCAGAGCTCTGGCTCAGAAGTATCTTACCGATGCTGTTCACTTATCCTCCTTTTATAGATGATTCTAATGTAACCGTTGAGTACGTGATCCTATTTTTATGGCACTAAATTATCGAACCATAATTATAGAGTTAGTAGGTCGTTAATTCTCATTAATTACCGTGACAGGTAGTTGACAACCATTTACAATAGTTAAGATGTGTTGGACAGATAAGCCGACTGTATGTCGGTCGGTAGCAGTAAGTCGATAGAAGATTCGAATGACCATCGGCTAGTAACTCTGATATACCGATGGTCTTCGATCGGAGGTTGATCAAGTTGTTTGTTGTTGGTCGATAATAGCCGACTGTCGGTCGGTTGACTGACTATGAGTCGACGTAGCATGCTTGTGCAACCGATGTAGAGTCGGAGTCGGAGATCGGCTGACTTATCCCAACAGTTGCCCCCCACTCCCAAGTCTAAGGTGGCTTGACGTGTATTTCATCACGTGGCTTGTCACATCGGATGAAGGGAGTTGTCATATATCACCTTGAGCCCTGACTTGATTGTAAGTCACTTGAGTACGAGTGTTCTTCAGTAGTTTTGTCATTTCTGTGGCTGCAGAATCATTATTAAACTGTCATATTGACAGGACAATTCAGTATCGGATATCAGTATTGGACGTCGTTTCGAGAAGATAATTTGACACCGAACGATATGATTCTGACTAGTAGATCTTTGTCACGTGTTCGAATGTCACTGGGTCAGAGCTGTTCACGTGGATGACGATGATGTGCTGCGATCAGGAGCAGGTGCGTCGAACCATCCGACCAATAGTTGGTTAGGATGCTGCCACGTGTTGTCATTTGATGGGACCCCGATTTGATCGCTTTCATCCTGACCGTTGAAGGATCCTATATATATAGGGTCGCTTTTAGCCAGCCTTTACTTTTCATTTTGTCTTCTCTGCAGAAACTCTGTCGGAGGATCATCCCATCATCTGAAGATTTCTTTTCTTCTTTGAATTTCAGGTTAAGTCCTTTTGTCTTTCTTGAGTCATCCTTTCTGATTTTTCTCCATTTCTTTAGTTCTTCTCTCCAATGGCTAGGGGTTCTTCCTCTCGGGATGGTCGGTCAGAGAATTCGACTGACGATTCCCCGTCGGGTCTGGGAGTGGAGGCTTCTTCACTTTCGAAATCGAATGTTGAGCGACTCCGGGAGAAATATCACATCTTGGAGCAATATCAACTTTTCACACCTGATGCCGATGGTCGGGTGAACGCCCTCCTTCGGATCAGGTGGCCTTTTATGTTGAAGACCTTAGGGTGAATTTTTGATTTCCTATTTCAGAGTTCGTTCAAAATATTTTGGACTACTATGGTCTTTGTCCTACCCAGCTGGCACCGAATTCGGTCAAACTACTGATCAACTTTGCTTTGTTGTGTCGGTTACTAACGACCGAACCTCATCCTTCCCTCTTCCGTGCTTTTTTTATCCTCCGACCTCATCCAAAGGTCAAGGGTTTGTGCTTCTTCAACCTCTGAAAAGGCCTCTCTTTCATTATCGATCTTCCATCGTCCATTCATAGATGGAAGAATCAATTTTTTTTCGCCTCTTCCTCACTTCCTTGGGGCTTTCCTTCTCGCTGGGGTGATCTAAGAATCGACCCTAATGATAACAGTCGGGTGGAGGTCGGCAATCAAGAGGACTTCCATGGACTAAAGGATATGGCAGTTCCATCACAAAGGGAGCTTAGGATCGAACAGGCTCTCTACGATGCCAGTCTTAGTTCGGTCACCAACTTAGGTATAGTATAGTCGATCACTTTCATTTTTATTTTTTTTGTTTGTTTTTGAATTGTACTGACTTCGTCATTCTAATTGCAGCTATGCAGCCGAGGGTGCGAGTGTCAAGCACCGACATCCATCAACATGTTGTCAGGAAGAAGGCAGCATCCGAGGCTGGACCTTTTTGACCATCGAAAAAGGATCGGGCTTCTGCTTCTGCATCGGTTGAGAATCTCGATGTACCATCTACATCGGTTCCTGAGCCGATTCTGACGCTGTCAGCTCCGACAGTGCTCTCCAACATACCATCAGCTGAAGGGCAGCAAGTGAAGATGAAGTTACCACGGCACCATCAACAGCTCCACTGAATGAGGTTCGGGCCGAGGTAGAAACCACGATCGAACCCGAATAATCGACAACTACGCCAATTGCTCTCCGAGCGGAGCCTTCTTAGGCGCAGTCAAGCTCCAGTTTTCCTGTGTTCTCCAATATGGGACTGCCGACAGAAGATCGGAGGAAGGCACCAACAGCTTCGGCAGAGGACACAACATTGGAGGGTCACACGGTCCACTTCGACATCAGGATGCCTGGAGATGAGTCAGCTTTGCCAATCCAACATTGGCCAGGCGGCTCATTCAAGCCGCTTTTCTCCCGACCGATTGGAAGAATCGAAGAAACTGGATAGTGGTCGAGATGTTCTCGTTCTTTTACCCAATGATACTTGGGTAAGTTTTTTTACTCTCTTTTTTTTCTTATCTGACTCATCTTCTGCTTGTAGTTGGTCCACGATATGTTCGACTTGGAGGCTGGCTATGTAAAGTTTGGTGACTTTCATTAGACATGGATGAATAAGATGGCGGCCGTCGATACTGAAGAGGCGACTTCTCTCGAGCAGCTTAGGTCGACAGCCAAGCGAGAGGCAAAGCTTCAAGAGGAAATCTCCTGCTTGTCTGACGACCTTCAATCTTCTAGAGCCGAGCTTGAGTCGGCTCATCAAAATATCTTGACTCTTGAGTCAACGATCAAGAGCAAGAACACTCCATCCATCGGCTTCGATAGGAAAGAGATGGATGCATTGCTGAACTCGAAGCCGAACGTGGATGACATCGGGCCAACCTGCAAAGGTTGGCATTGGCTGATGAGGAGTCATCTTCTACGTGAGCCGATGCAGAGTTGATGAAGGCGGAGGCAGAGTCAGTGAGGGAGGCCTTGAATCAGGCAATCGAGGACTTCAAGAATTCAAAAGAGTTCAAAGAGGAGATCCTCGAAGACAGATTCGCCTCCTATTTATCAGATATGAGGATGGCCGAGATACGGTTGAAAAATTATATCCGAATTTTGACTTGAGTAGCATTGTCCCTCCAGTACCGGAAGATAGAGTTGCTGAAGAAGAAGCCACACCGATCGAAGCTGGAACACCGATCATGCCAAAAGTTGTCCAAATCTCCGATGCTACATTGGGGCAAAGAGATAAGGACGATGACAAATCATGATTGATGTAATCTTTTGTTGTTCTTTTGTAATCAAACATTTATAATCGGACTTCAGTCCAATTTTGTAATCTCTTTTGGCAATGAATAGAAAGAATTTTTTTTCTAAGTACAAAGCTCTCTTTTATATGTCTGCAATGTAGACTAATTATTTAGCTACCAAACATCAATCGATGAATCGAACGTTCGATAGTACTTGTAGGATCATCTATTAGTCGCATATTCTTTTGACGTACTTATAAGAATTAGGATAAACGATAATAAGTCGAATACCCTGCGTCCGATGTTTAGTTGGGTTTGTATGTTAAGTCATCTGATAATCGATGGCAAACCGAATATCTTTCGACTGGCCATAGCCAAGTTGGTATAATTTCAATCCGATCTTGATCATATTGGCATAATATTTTACTTAGTTAGGACTAAGTTGGTATAATAGTCTTTCGACTATGATCGGCTTTTACAGTGAAAAGTCGGGATATGTTCGGTACCGAGACATAGTCGGTATTATGGCTTTTATAGTGAAAGCCAAAGTATAGTCGATGCATTGGTTTTACAGTGAAAAATTGAAATATAGTCGATAGTCGATGAATTGACCGTCCATCTATCGGTCCATTACCACTTCATAGTTGAATGAAACTTGTGATTCTGAAATGCAATGTTTCATTTCGAATAGTGTATATACTGACAACTTTATTGATAATATGGCTTCAAGTCGTCGGCATTCCAGATTTATGGAATAGTTGTTTCACATGATCATAGTCGAGTCGGTATTGTTCTGTCATAGAAAAATACTGTTGTAGATTGTTCTATTGATTCAAAATATGATCATAAACTGCTCCATTGTAGAAGAGTATAGTCATTATTTGAAGGAGTTTTTTGAATCATCGATCGAGATCGATTCATCATTTGGAGAAGCTTTTCAAATATCTGCCCCCCAGTTCTTTGATCGCTCGAAGATCATATTGATTACTCCTATCATTGGTCGATTGTTGATAGTCTCAGTTTGTGACTGAGGTTGTCAGTTAGCAGGAGGTTGAGTCGGTTGATCCCTTCAAAACTTTTCGAGGTAGCCTCATCGGATCAGAACTTTTATCTCATCACTGAGCTGGATGCACTGTTCGGTATTGTGACCGTGATTATGATGAAACTGACAGTACTTCTTCCTATCTCGGCTCCTTGATGGTGCTCTCATCGGTGGGGGGTGTCGTAAATATTCTACTCCTTTGATCTCCATCAAGATCTATGCACGAGGAGTAGTAAGTGGAGTGTAGGAGTCATATCTACTATAATTCGGCTTCGAACTCCATCGTCGAGGTGAAGCTCGCTTATTGACAGTCGGTCAACTTAATTCGACGGGAGCTTCACTTTTCTTTTGTTTCTTCTTCTGACCTTTTTCACTTGTTTGGCGTCGGTCAGAAGCAGCTTCATCCGCACGAATGTACTTGTACACGCGCTCCAGAAGTTCAGCATAAGTTCGGGAGAGAGTTTTGTCCAAAGATTAGTTGAATCTGGATCCTCTCAGATCCCTCTTCATGGCCGATATAGCCATATCTTCATTGAAGTCCCTGACCTCAAGCGTGGCTGTGTTGAAGCGAGCCATAAAGTCTTTCAATATTTCAATCTTTCCTTGTTTGATTGAGAAAAGACTATCGGATGTTCGTGACGGCCTTCTGCTAGTGCTGAAGTAGGTCATGAAAAATACTCGAACTACTTGAAGGAGTAGATGCTTTCCGACTGAAGTCCGAAATATCAGGCTCGAGTAGCTTTCCAAAAAGTTATCGAAAAGCCAATGCATAAAAGACGTCGGTCACCCTTGGATCATCATAAGAGCTTTATAGCTCTCTAGATGGTCGATTGGATCGATGGAGCCGTCGTATGGCTCCACTTGCGACATCTTGAACCGAGATGGAATCGGCTTATCCAAGATGTACTGAGAGAGAGGCTGGACAGTGGTAAAATCATAGTCACCAGAGGACTTCCGACCTTCCACCTAAAGTCGGGCAAGTCGGTGGTCTATTTCTCGAAACTTGCATTCATAGTCATCTAACCGTCATTGCTGGAAGACTTCGAAAGTGGAACCTCTCGATGAGCTTGAAGAAGAAATAGAAGGTGTCCGTGGCTGTTTCCCCTTCCTAACATTGTATAGATGAGAAGGAGAGGGGGAACGCCGTGAATGATGGATGGCACGGTGAGAGTGCTGAGAATGCGGTTGTTAGTCTCGATGGGAGCATCGAGACGGTCGCTCTGGGGAGGAGGAAGGTAATCGCCGCGAAAGACGGTGGCTGTGCCTGGATGGCACTGACTGTGCCATCGATTATTTGTTGGCAGCTGCTGCTGCTGCTGGTTGTTGTTGGAAGTTTTGACTGCTTCTATCAAACATTCATCTACTACACGAGTGCAGCGATCTGAGCGTCTGTGGTGACCACAGGATGCGAGAAACTAGGCTCTGGTACTGGAGGTGGGGAGGAGCATCTTTTCGATAGAAAGAGTGCCTCACCGATCCAGTCGAGTGCTGGGCTCTAATTTTTGGTATGGTTGATTGTGGCTTGCCCTAACCTGGCGTGCCAATCTATTGCTGTCAACTTTCTGTCGCCTGTAATCAGTGATGAGCACCTGCAAAACAACGTCCTCACAGATCAGAGTTGTGTCCGGTGGGGACCCTCCGATGTAGCGATTTGAGCATCTGTGGTGATCACAAGATGCGAGGAACTAGGCTCTACTACTAGAGGTGGGGGAGGAGCATCTTCCTGACAAAAAGAGTGCCTCGTTGATCCAGTCGAGTGCTGGGCTCTAGTTTTTGGTAAGATTGATTATGGCTAGCCCCTACCTGGAGTGCTAATCTATTGCGGCCAACTCTCTGTCGCCTGTCATCGGTGATGAGCACTTGCAAACAACATCCTCACAGACCGAAGTTGTGTCCGATGGAAACCCTCCGATGCTTAAGTCAGAGAAAAAATTGGTGAACAACAGATTTGAATGTCGAGAGTAGCAAAGCTTTAGCTCAGAAATGTCTTACTGATACTGTTTATTTATCCTTCTTTTATAGATGATTCTGATGAAACCGTTGAGTATGTAGTCCCACTTTTTATGATACTAAATTATTAGACCATAATTATGGAGTTAGTGGGTCGTTAATTTCCACTAATTATCATGACAGATAGTTGACAACCGTTTACAATGGTTAAGATGTGTTGGACAGATAAGCCGATTGTATGTCGGTCAGTAGCAGTAAGTCGGTAGAAGATCCGAATGATCATCGGCTAATAACTCTGATATGCTGATGGTCTTCGATCGAAGGTGGATCAAGTTGTTTGTTATTGGTTGATAAGAGCTGACTGTTGGTCGGTTGATCGACTATGAGTCGGCGTAGTATGCTTGTGCGATCGATGTAGAGTCGAAGTCCGGGTCGGCTGACTTATCCTAATAGTTGCCCCCCACTCTCAAGTCCAAGGTGGCTTAACGTGTATTTCATCACGTGGCCTGTCGCATCGAATGAAGAGAGTTGCCACATATCACCTCGAGCCCCGACTTGATTGTAAGTCACTTGAGTACAAAGGCTTTTCGACAGTTTTGTCGTTTCTGTGGCTGCAGAATCATTATTGGACTGTCATATTGATAGGATAATTCAGTATCGGATGTCAGTATCAGACATCGTTCTAGTTTTCAACATGGTTGATTGTGGCTTGCCCTTCATGATGGGTCAATCTGTTGCGGCCAACTCCCTGTCGCTTGTCGTCGGTGATGAGCACCTGCAAACAACATCCTCACAGATCGGAGTTGTGTCCGGCGAAAATCTTTCGATACTTAAGTCAGAGAGAAATTGATGAACAGTAGATTTGAATGTCGAGAGTAGCAGAGCTCTGGCTCAGAAGTGTCTTACCGGTACTGTTCACTTATCCTCATTTTATAGATGATTCTGATATAACCGTCGAGTACGTGGTCTCGCTTTTTATAGTACTCAATTATCGGGTCATAATTGTGGAGTTAGTGGGTCGTTAATTTTACTAATTACTATGACAGATAGTTGATAACCGTTTACAACAGTTAAGATATGTTGGACAGATAAGCCGACTGTATGTCGGTCGATAGCAGTAAGTTGATAGAAGATCCGAATGACTATCGGCTAGTAACTTTGATATGCCGATGATCTTCGATCGAAGGTTGATCAAATTGTTTGTTGTTGGTCGATAATAACCGACTGTTGGTCGGTTGACCGATCATCAGTCGGCATAGCATGCTTGTGTGATCGATGTAGAGTTAGAGTCGTAGGTTGGCTGACTTATCCCAACAAAGCATTAGAGTCGGCCTCGACCAGATTGGAATCCCAAAGGTGGGATTAGTATTATGAACACGGTGTGTTGTGTACAATTTACTCAAAAAAAGGTATCTTCTTGAAAAGGCTTTGCATATGTGATATTTTAATTCCAGGTAAGAAACTGGAATAAAGCTTGATCTCAAAGGTTACATGTTTTTCTTACATCAATGCGTATAATATAGAATGGCACCTTATGCATAGTAGATTAATCATGTCGGCTCAAAATTCAAAACAAACATCAAATGAAATAATATTTATGGAGAATCATAAGAAAAATAATTATGAAAGAATAAAAAAGAAAAAAAATTGATTCAAAGAAGAATAAATATCAAAAGTTCATAAAGATACCTCACAAAGGAGTCTCTACATACATAAATAATCTCTCTTCTCTTTTCTTCTCATATCGATTCTCTATGGTTCTCCACATGGTTCCTACGATTCTACTATGATTCCACACATGATTCCATATACTAAAGAGACACCAAGGTCTCCTTAAATAGACCACAACATAGATAGGAGTTTGACTCCTATCTTGATTCACAAATCAAAAATCTATTAAGATACAAATTATCACACCCCCCAATCCGAGATCATGAGCCAAAGGTCATGGCAACTGTCACATACTTATGAAGAACTTTCTCCATAAACATGCAAAGCATCTCATCACGATATCAATGCATCATAGTAGAATAAAATTTAAATAATTATTATTCAACTTTAATTCAAATAACTAAATCAAATATCTTACATCCAATAAAATTTTACTAAAATAAAATAATAAATCTAAGTTCAATGAAGTTGACAATGCTAAATCTCGCCTCTAAAAGTTCTGTCCCAATATTATTATCCACACTTGTAATTAATTATCTGAATCTAAAAAATAAAAAAAAAGTAATGAGCTAAATAGCCTAGTAAGTAACAAATATCTCAACTAGATATTTTAGATATTATATAATATTCAAGAATAATACTGTAAATAAATATAAAATATATTTTATGCTAATTCAATGTAAATCCAATCTTTTCAAATATTCACATATAATATAATTATAAATTCGATTTGAATCAAAATACTCATAACTCAACAGTCTCGACTCTGACCAATGTTTAACCCTCATTGGCAGGATCCATTGAATACCAGCGTACAACTCCCACTGACAGAGTCCACTGAATACCAGCGCACAACCTCCTCTGACAGGGTCCATTGAATACCAACGTATAATTCTCATTGGCAGGATCTACTGAATACCAACGTATAATCTTTATTGACAGGGCCCACTGAAATATAGTTGGACTAAGAGCATAAATTCGATCTATATCAAAATATTTTGTATCATAATATATCATAATTTTACTGAACATATGTATAATCAATAAACCATAGTATTTCAGAATCATTTTTCGTTCAAACATAATTTCAAAAATCATGCATAATTTC
>KE506046.1:182440-193572 GCA_000441515.1 Elaeis oleifera
CTTCGATGCCTATTATTTAAAATTATATTTATGTATTAATTTAATTAAATTAAATTTAAATAAATTCTAAATCAAAATCCTACTTAGGATCGGATCCTTCACTAAACTCGATCAAAATCATCAAAAAAAAAGTCTTTCACTGGGCTAATCTTAGAAAAATAACTTCAAGAGAGAGAAATCTATCAAGAGAGAAAATCAATGTAGAGAGAGAAAATTTTAGAGAGAGAAAATTTTATAAAGAGAAAGGAGGGATTCAGATTGAGAGATGGAAGAGAGAGAAACTCTCTCTTTTTTTTCTTTGTTTCTTCTTCATGGAAAATAGAGGACCTGTTCATCCTCTTCCCCTTCTTTTTCTACATAACAGGGGAGCTCTTGCTCCCTTGTTCCCAAGCTAGGATGGCAACCACCCCCGCCAGCGACCCTTAAAGCAGAAGGCGCAATGCCCGGTGATGACCATGACGGAGTCCGATGACCAGCAATGGCTCACGGCGACGAGAATCAAGAGCGGAACAAAAAAAAGTAATCCAAAATCAGATTTTTTTAAAAATATTTTTAGATACAAAATCAGCAGAAATCCCAGCTTAAAATCTTTAGAAGATGAAGGGAAGATGATTAAAATGATTTACCTAATTCTTTGGATGGGATTTGATTTGGTTCTTGATGGCCAATATAAAAATAATTCATCAAAAAATAGGAAGAAAAAAAAAAAATAAAAAAATTAATCGGTGATTTTTAGTGAGAGAAATCTATGGGATGAAGACCTTTAAATAGACCTCCATGGGAAACAAACAAAGTTTGATTTTAATTCAGATTTTTGAATATTTTAATCTCCTAATCGAAAGAGAACTCCTTCGGGAGTTCTCTACATTTTTCCCCTAATCCCATGTAAACCATCTTCTTAGCACATGTAGAATGTGTGCTGGCCCTTAACAAATTTTTTTTCTCGTTGAATATTTGCTTTAAGATCTATGCTATTGTTTGGTTTGGGATTAATTTAGAACTGTGTATTACACAAATACTAACAACCTTTAGAAGAAATAATCAAATAGACTAACACTAAAGATAAAAATCAATTTCAAATAGGGCACAAAAATAGAGTTCAAGTTGTATTTGAATTTTGGACTTAGCAACGACTCTCAATATATAACAGCATGGTTCCTCATTAAGTTTAGTCTAAAGTATTTATATTTGATATAGCTTTCTTAATAGTTATTATATTTTCTAAGGATTGAGATTTGAGACAACTCGTGTAGGAAATTTAAAAGTGGCACACTAACCTGGGTGCTATCACTTGTTATTGATCGAACTATGTGCTTAGAAACTATTTCATTTGCATTTATAATCATATTTTGCAAAAATTATGCTTAATCTATGTATGATTGCTAGGAATTCCACATGCATTCATTAAATATAGCCTGTATTTGGAAATTTCAAATTTTAAACTTATGATTTTATCCTTTTTATTCAAATGTTTTAGGTTTTGAAAGTTGAGACTTTCCTTCAAAGTTTTTGATTGCTAAAAGTGGAAAAAAAAAAGGGAGGAAAAAATCATGAACTTTAAAATTCTAATAGAAGTGAAAATTTTAATTTCATGATTTAATAAATTTTCAAAGTTTCTATAAAGTAATCAAATTGCACAAAATTCTGAAATAATTATATTATAATTTTAAAACTATAACATATCTTGATTATAATATATATCCAAATTGTATAGGAGTACATGTTTAATTCATCATCAAATTCCAGCAGCCTCCTTCAGATTGAAAAGCGTTAAGCATTCGAATTTTGTAGAATATTTTTCTATAATCAGTGGTGCAAGCGATGTCACGAGGACCCGAGACAAAATTTCCAATCTCCCGAGCGTTCGATCCTTCTTTTGTTGTCTACAAATTTTTTTTCAAAACAAAAGGAAACAAATAAAGTTATTTACAGCCGGACATACCTTGTAATATGTGTTTAATTAAACAATCACAATGTCTTTGAGCAAACTTATTTCGAGGGTTGGGGATGCATTCATCTTTCTAGAAACTCAATTGATACGAGGATTGGAGAAGTGCTTAACTAAAACTATATAAACTTAGTCCACCAAACAACCAGTTTGATGATAATTCTCTGGTCTTTCTTTTTATTTTCGAAACAGAGCGTGGGTCACATCACCCTGGAATAAATAATTATCCCTTCCCTTCTTCTTTATATAAAACAGACGGGGAGGGTGGGCGTGGAGAGAACTTTTCTATGGCTGAGTGGCCACAGACTCCACCACGGTCCAATCACAGCCTTCCTTCCCTCCTCTCCCATTTCTTCCGTTTTTAGTTCTCTACACAGGATAGAGAAAATAAATAGAGAGCCAGGGGAGAGGAATAGGTCGGTGCTCAGATCCCTTCGTTCTTCTAGCGCGCGCGCGCGCTCTCTCTCTCTCTCTCTCGTCTCCCCTCTCCGTCCCTTCTTTGTTTTTTTAACTCTCGTTCCGTCTTTTTGCTCCCTTTAATCCCATCCAAAGATAGCTCTTTTGCCTCTTTATCCGCTTCTTCTCCTCGAAAGATCGGTTTTTTGCCTCATCTCTACTCGATCGCTGCTCTCTGTTCCTTTACGCTGATCGAAAACTCTCTGGTGGTGGTGGTCCAGGGTTTTACAGGGGTTTGTGGTCTAGCAATTTATACAAGCCTCATGTCATAGATACTCTCGATCTCCAAGTTTCTTGCTTGTTCCGGGCTCTGCTCTTTTGGATTCCATGTGGATTGGCTTCCACTCTCTTTGATTCTTCTTGAATTGGGGCAACGGATCTGATGGCTATGGCCAGCTCTAGGGTCCATCTTTTGGGCTTCAAATTCCGATTTTGCTAGCTGTCGTCGTCGTCGTCGTCGTCGTCGTCTCTTTTGCTTGTTTCCAAAAAAAAAAAAAAAAAGTAGTTCTTGAATTGGAGTATTCTCCTCAAGCTCTCTCCTTTCAGATTCTCCTTAGTTTTGGAGGGGTAGGTATCTGTTCTGATTCCTTTCGGAAAACAATATAACTCGACCCGTTCCTTGTGCTGGATTTGCCCTCTGTTTGCTCTACCATCCCAAAAATAGCCGTTCAAGTTTCGAAAGAGCTGGAGATGGTGACGAACTCCTGGATGGAAGTTCTTCCTCCAACGACCCCGTACTTCCCCAACTCAAGTTGGCTTCTTGGCCCGAAGAGGAGCGGGAATTGGACACAAGAGGAGAACAAGCTCTTCGAGGATGCCCTGGCGCACTTCGACAGGGACACCCCTGAGCGATGGGAGATGGTGGCGGCCATGATCCCGGGGAAGTCGGTGCAGGATATCATCACCCATTACAAGGATTTGGAGGACGACGTGAGCAAGATAGAATCTGGGCGGATCCCATTCCCTGGCTACAGCTCTTCGTCTTTTACGTTGGACTGGGAGAACAGCCATGGGTATGAAGGGTCAAAGCCATCCTTCTGCGTCGGTGCAAAGAGGTCAGGAGGAAGGCTCGATCAGGAGAGGAAGAAAGGAGTCCCGTGGACTGAAGAGGAGCACAAGTAAATTTCCCGTTCAAAACCCGTTTGGCATTTTAAGAAGATTACATATGTGTGTTTTATTATTCTAATTATTAAGAAGATCATACAACATGGTTAAATAAACATCGCCATCTTTAATTAGATTTTTTTTTTTGTTTAGAATTAAAATGATGTGCAGTTGATAATCCATGTATGTTTTGATTCCGATACAAGAAGAAGTATCATCTAACCGGCAAAACAGGATATTATGTCCTGTCTGTTTATTGTTGGTTCTGCTACTAGCTTAGTTTGCTTCCGGGATTGTTCGTTGTGGATATTTGCTGATGGTGAAAGGTTTTGTGGGACTTATTGCAGGTTTTTTTTGCTGGGTCTCCAAAAATATGGGAAAGGGGATTGGAGAAACATATCACGGAATTTTGTCCTCACCAGGACACCTACCCAAGTGGCTAGCCATGCGCAGAAGTATTTCATCAGGCTCAGTTCAGGTGGAAAAGATAGGAGGAGGTCCAGCATCCATGACATCACGACGGCCAACTTGCCGAGCAATGGGCCTCCCTCGCCATCTCAGTCATCCGTGCTTTCGATGCGATCGAGTTCAGCTGTTAACACTGCAATCTCTGACCAGTTCTCGGTGATAGTTGATTCGAATCAGCCTAATGAAGCAGCTAGTGTCTTTAGCCCATCGGCACATGGTAATCAGTTTATGCAGCCACCTTATGAAGTTACTTCTTATGGGATGAAATTACCAGCTCAAAATTCTCAAAGAGGCAATCTTCAAGATTCTATGATCAACGACCAAAACATGCTATTTCAAATGCATGCTCATGGATAACAAAATGTAGAATATGTGGTCCTCGGACAGTAAATTGTCTATGGACATCTTTTGGGGTGGGCAGGGTGGAGTGTGGAGGGGATGGGGTTACTCAGGTCATTAAATTCAGGACTTTGAGGATGAAATGGGATGATCAAGAATGTGTTTTCGGTGCTGTCAATCTGTGGATACTGATATTTTCTTAGATGGGCCTTACGATTTTTGTTTCTTCTTTGTAGAATTTGCCATGTTCTAAGATATAGAACTCAAGAATGTTCTAGCAACAAGGCATTAATTTGATGTCGTTCGATAGTCTTTAGCTTAGACTGCTCCATACTTGTGCTGGTACCATACCCCTTATGAAAGGCTTCTCCTGGTCGAGCGCTCGGGTTCCAAGAGATCCGCAAAGGAGTAATATGGTCGCCTTTCCTGTTCGGGTGCTGGCCAGAAGAAAGCTAATTTCAAATTTGTGGAGAGTGTGCGTGCTTCATGGTACGATTTTTGAGGTGTGAATTGAAGGCCAGAGTCTGCTTGCTTGTCTCTCCGATGTTTTAAGCAGGTCTGTATGTAAGCTGTTGTGATGTAAAGATCCATGGACAAATTATTGCTAATTAGCTTTCCATGTTACTATTTCTTATTTCATCTGTCATATGTATTACCTGTCATATATATTTGCAGTGGTCATGGCTCATTGACCTTTGCCTCATTTCTTTGTAGTTTCATATCTATGCAATGCATTCCTTTCTTTGGCTCTCTTGTAAGTGAGACATGAAACAATCACAAGTATGATTTCTGGTAAAAGATTCGAGTTCCTATTTCGTTGGATACTTTACTGCGATCTGCACTTTATCTTTCGAGTGGTTACCAATTTGCAAAGCACTTCCCGTTCACAAGTCATTGTTTACAGTAACCCCTGAAGTTTTCTACGGCAATGATTTCCTGATTAATTTACAGTTTACATGAGGTTTTGTGCAAAGCTGGAGGCTCTGACCAAATGCTAAACTTGTTTGTACACGCGTGCATTGCTCGACTTGTCTGAGGCGCATCCATATTTGATTCCCCTGTTGCTTCTGATTGCTCTCTTTGAATGGAATGTGACCAGTATATAGAGATCTGTCTCGGTAGTCCTTAGCTTTACCGTTTTAATCCTCTAATGTGACGCACTGCCGACTGAGCTCGACCATTAAAATAGTTGGTGCTGAGTCTGCATTCCACTTGCTAAGGATCTCATGCTTCATCCATCCTTTTACTGGTTCCGCTCTTTATCTCCTTTGGGAAGGTACCCTGGGACGCAAGTTGATCTCTTCCATCTGTATGCAAGTGGATAAGCGCCCACCACCACCACCAGATATTACCACAGCGGTGTATTGTTCCCTTTTGCTTGTGTCTTAGACTTGGGGCAACGTAGGGGGATCTTCCGAGTCTCTACAGACATGTATGTATGCATGCAATGAAAATAAGGCAAATTGTCCAACTGAATGCTGTATTCAATGTCATGATTACGATAGAAATACGGCTTTTTAAAACTAAGACGCTTCAGCTTATCATGTAACTTAGTATCAAGGTAGCTTCGCTGTGGGTTCCGGGCCTCCAATGTTCGTTCAGCTCCTTCTAAACTGGGATATGAATCTAATCTAATTAGTGGTTACATTTGTTCCTCGAGCAGATAACTCAAGTATGTTGTAAATAATTATATATATACTGTACCTAATGATGGACAGCTGCATGTGAGAATTAATTAGCGAACCTCACGCTGCAGTCTATGATTAGAAAACTTTCTTTCGTCGTTCCGTGGTTGTGAAGTCGGTCTTTAAGAATCTAGGAACCTTGAAAGCCCAACTTTCCAAATTATCGTGGGTCAAGTGGAACCTGTGAATTGAAGGCGAGTGAAATCCTACTCGATGCACCACCCAACATTCCGTCCATTTGTCATCATCCCATTGACCAATCACCCGATCTTTTGGATTTGCATGTCTCATATACCATCTATGCTTGCCGACCTAAATGCTCCAATTGGTTCCACCGGGCTTTAGACGAATTAATGTCGATTCCACCATTATCTTATAGAATTGCTGCTCGCTGCTGTTGGCGATTCTTAATTGTCTTGGCTGTTCCAATAGCGACAGCAAGAATAAAGTAGAACCCATGGCTGCTGTGGCTGTGGAGGTGGTGATGGTGGTGGCTAATGTTCCTTTGGTTCCTCTTTTTCTTTCTTTTCTTTCTATTTAAAAAAAAATTTCTTTTGCTCGGGTTCTGTTGTCGTCGTGGCTGTTGTTATTGCTGCCGCCACTGCTATTACTGCTGGAACTGCCATTGCTGCTGTGGCTGCAACTATCAGAAAGTGCAGGTGTGCCGGGACGAGTCACTTGCAAATTTAGGCCCCACTAGTTGGGCAATGAAAAGAAGATTCACTGCAACATGAGCAAAGTGGTCTTCCCTGTTCGCTTTTCCAACGTAAATGTCAATACCGCCCACTTTCTCTTGGAAAGATGCTGCATCCTTTTCTGCAACTTGCATTAGAAAAGCACTTGGTGTTCCACTTTATTCCAGTTTAGTTTGATCGACCATTATATGGTCTAACACCTCTCCATACTCTTCTTGTTCCTAACTCTACGTTTTATTCTGATTCCAAGCTCTTCGAATGGGCTTGGCCGATTATATGTGATTGAGAATTTAGAGCTCGGGTGGAGGGACACGAGTTTCTCTACTTTCTCCATTGGCCAATAAGAGAAATCTGGTGATGCCTGCAAAGGCCTACCACTCAATACCATAAACCAAGGTTTGCGATGCATGAAATTTTTAAGCATCCCAGTACAGGGCATCTCGACTCGCAATGGGAAAAAAAAAAATTCATACGTTCAAAGGAAAGGGGAATCAGAAGGCATGAACTTTGGTAAATTTTACTAATTACAATGCAAACATAATCAGCTCAGACACAATTTGAGATATATATGTTACGACCGAGGGCCAGCCAGCCTTTGGATTGATCGTAATACAAACTTTTACATAAAATTGTTACCAGCTAACGTTTTCACAGCTCAAATCCACCTGAAAATCTCCATTTGCAGCTGATTTAAACCCTCTGACTCATGATCTCCAAACAGAACCTCAGTTATTCCCCACACCTCGCTCCCTGTTAGCCAAGCAGCATCAAGAGCACCTACCTGTCTTCTCCAATAAATTTGGCTCGAAACTTAAAGGTCTTCCAGATATCACAATCACCAAAGTGGTAACTTTGCTAGCTACTAGAGATGTCATGTCACAACCGTTAGAAGGAGTGTCGTGCTCTGATTGTCTTCAAAAGATTGTGCACAGAGAACCACCTCAATGACAACAACTGAAATTGAGAGTGCTTGATCCAGGAAGGTGGCTATTGATGAGTATTCCTCCCATTTTAACTCTTGTTCGTTCCTGTTGCTTCTATAAGAGCTTCCAAAGTAGTCGTGACTGAAAACGAAAATTCAAAGCATCCTTTCGCCACTGCTTGCTCCTATAGTCAACATTTAAAAAAAAAATAAATAAAAAATAAAAGAAAAATCAATAAGCACAAAATAGGAGGTCCAAGATTGAAATTTTGGCATTGGCTTCTAGGTTTACATGAAGTCACAGACAATATCTCCAAAAATTAGCTGAGCATACTAACATTTAATTAGCTCGCCCCTACTTTTAATGCCTGTCATCATCACAAACATACAGGTCATTAACAATTTCAATAAGCCTCTTATCAGCACCTTTCTTCCTTATTGTCCACCTTATCAAATAGCAAAGGCAAATTCATCTTCTATAGCTAGTTTGAAGAGATATGACCTCAAATTAAGCTTACCCTTTGTTTAACCAACCATGACTACAAACATCTCCTGCCACCACTTCAACCAAGATAACATGTCATTGCTGTTTTCATGTACACATTGTACCGATCTTTATGGCATTATTCCTACGAAACAATCTTTCATCGTGATATATCATTTGCTTTTTGCAAGTTGACGAAAGGGATAGTGTGTAGATTCTTTTGTTTTCCTGTAGATATCTCAGTTGGTTCCTTTAGATGGAAGATGGTCAAATAAATTTCTTCAAACTGTTATTTTACTGCTTGTGCAACATATAATTATTAGCAAAGCAATCTTCCAAAATTCAGATGTTTACAGACATACAGACGTCTTCAGATAATTCATTTCTGATAATTCATTCCATATCATGTTCGAAAATTTTTATCCAACTGTGGATCCACCCAATCATTTACATATATATTCTAATTCATTCTCATGTATGCAATATTTGAGCAAACATTATATAGGTCTCACAAATTCTAGTTTGTAACAAGATTGGACTGTTAGGCCATAAAATCAAAAGGAAAACTGAAGTGATAACTGTGTTCCAGAAGAACATACTCAAATACAAAATCTACGAGCACAAAACTGAAGTGATAGGAAATAGCATAATATTCTTTTTTTTTGGTGTAATAGGAGGCAAGACAGCCACCTAGATTTTATTAATAGGGAGTAGTAAAAGAATGTACAACAAGGAGAGCAAACATTTGTTTCCCCATGAACCAACAAAACAGGATAGTTAATCAGAACCCCCAAGATACATACAAACTCAGAGTGTAGTTTAATTTTACACAACCGAAAACCTTGCACAAGGACATAAGAAAGTAAACAATGCTGCTGAAAATCTGAAAACAGGACGAAGCTTGTTGTTCTCAGTAGTATAACAGAGGTTCCTATGCAACTGTATCTTGAAACATCAACTTCCAAATTTGCAATCTCTCAGTAGCATCGCACCACAACAGATAAAATTTTTGTGCACAGTATTAAGGCATGATCCTGTTTCATTAAAAGGGAAATTATCTGCATCTATTGTTTCAATTACCATGCAAGACATTCTGTGGCCACTACAAAATCATCAAGGCCACCAAAGCTGATGGTCAAGTTAATAAATCTTAACCATTTCTAGTTCCTGAACTTTTTCCATCGCAAAACACAATATATAATGCAAGCGTCAAGGAGTAGGGAGCACTTCCTCTAGGGACTTCACAAATCTCCATTGCATGACAATACCAGCTCAGCTGTTTCACTATCACTCCATACTTATTTAATGCAACTCTCCTTTGATAAACTCATTCATCACTCTATCCTCACATCTTTACCACCTTCCTCTTATTTGCTTGGGCATTTGTTTTGTTACCAAATATTTCACGCCATATAATACTTTCTAACTAAACAAACATAATATCCTCATTTGACTTCTCAATAGCTACATGCATGGACATCTAAGAAGTTCTTACTACTCATTTCTTTTGTATCGTCAATCATTGAAGAAATCTATATACATCAAATATGACCACAGGAATGCTGTAAAAGATGTGATTAAAAACACAACTTACAAGCAAATGGAAAGAGTTAGTATGAAAAGGAAGAGAAGAAAAATGCATTGTGCAGGAAAATAACTCTACTTAAAATAATTTCTATAGTAAATTAACATACCAATCATGGTCCTTCCGTTGCCTGCGTGCATGTTATAGTCCATCTGCACATTGATGTCCAATATCATCAGCATGATTTCCAGTGATTAAGACTTCTTCTAGCATTTTTGTTTAGAGGATGAAATGGTTCTTTGGATCCTTCCAAAGTAGAACTAAAGACTTCAGAACTGCCTTCCATCCCGATAGCCGATGTTCCTAAAGAGTATAAAAATTAGGTCCATAGATACAGCTCAATAGGTTACGTAATTAGAATGCTCATACAATGCGGCCTACTTGTGTGGAATCAAAAAATAATCAAAGAACTATAGCAATTCACGTCACAGCCAGCAAAGGGATATGCAATGACCACTCCAGGACGACAGGACCAACAATTTCCTTACTCTTGTCACCTCCCATTGCGATATTGAAGACTAAAATTTTCATTCCACTGAGGCACTGACCATTCTGAGTTAAGATGAATGGGTATGTAAACTTAGTTCAGATGATCTCACCAAAAAACATAGGATGGCAGAATCTGACATACCCATACTGCGGTTAAACTTGGTAATCTCTAGAGGCAAATTTGAGAAGGTGCCTTGTGAAAACAAGTGACACTAGTAAAACTCATGGATATATGAAGTTTTCTTGCGAAGGGAGATGTACCAGCACAACTACCTCTTATTAACTTATGAATGCCATCTGCTAAAAGTTTTGAAGATGGACTTCTTCTTCATGACACTTTTAAAACTTTGGAGTGTGCTCTCTACAGGGAATTTGTTCTACAATTAGGAGCTATTTGAGGAAGGTGCTAGCTGACCAACCTGGTAAATTCTTTTTGGTGTTCTAACAACAGAAGTGGGTTACCCTCGTCGACCATTCAGGACAAAGTGTGATATTTTCAGTGATGATATAATGATAAGAGGATATGGAGGGGAAGCGAATGCAAGTTTTAAAATACGTCCAAGATGAAATGTGAAATCCGACTAAATGAAGAAGAGTTCGTCCGTCTTTCTTCATCAATTAGTCAGGGCAGTGGATTTTCCTTCTTGAATAAATTTAAAGAGCTACAAAGGAGGGCGGCATGATAAAATTCAGATTGCTTAATCAAGTACTTTAAAAGATTTGTCACGCTTACCTTGCAACGAATCATTTCTAGCAAAGATCAATCTAAGAAAGGCTGCTCGAACAGACCAGAAGCAAATTTTGGCCTCAGGATCTGCTCTATGGCATCACCAGTATGTGACGTTGGTATCTCTCTCCCCTGATTCCACCAGAAATATCGAATCTTGTAGGAATATCTGTGAGGCACCACAATCTGTAAACTTCTCCGGCTACAAACATTAAGGGCTTTTTTTTTTT
>KE506047.1:9697-30530 GCA_000441515.1 Elaeis oleifera
CTACAACATATATTAAAATCAATAAAAAATAAAATTTTGACAGTTTTTTCTTATTTTTTCATTTTCATGAATTTAAAAAAAAGAAGCAGGGAAGGTGAAGAATGGGAGCTAGGATCGAATACGTGTCTCTAATCAAGCTTGATCATGCATTTTTCGATCGTTCTTGAAATGAAAAAGGGGTGAAAGATGCCTCTACTACATCGAAATAACAGAGAGAAAGTCTTTCGATTTTTTTTTCAGGCCTTTCCTCTTAAAACAGTTGAACCGATTGGTTCGGTCCGAAACAGGGCCGAACCGCCCGGTTCGGTCCCCATACTGCCCGGTTCGGGTCCAAATCAGGCGGTTGGCTAATTTTTAATTTTTTCTATGTTGGTTTTCACGGTCGAACCTGGTCATTTGGCTGTTGGTTCGGTTTGAAACGCCCCGAATCGGGCGGTTCGGGACGATTCTGAAAATCATGCTTGAGATGCTCAAGAAAATCATCTGCGTTTTGCTTAATCTTGTATATCCATTTGCAGTCAATGAGATTAATGGATGGTGGAGGAACAAGATTCCAAGTAGAGTTAGGTAATAAGACATCAAATTCCTCGATCATAGCTGCATGCCAACCTGCATCCTGAAAAGTCTCAATAAAAAAGTTGGGCTCGATGGGAAGAGAAGAATTCTTAAAAGCGAGGAAGGAGGTAGACTCAGTCATATCCTTTGTGATGGACCGGATGAGCATAGAATGTGTACGAGAAGGTGGAGGAACAATAGGTGAAGTAGATAAAGAAGGTGGTGAAACTGGTAGGTCTGTAGCAGTTGGAGTGGAAAGGGGAGGTTCAGAAGGTGTAGGAGCAGGGTCGGCTGTAATGGTGGGTGCAACAGTCCTAAAGGTTGTTCGTTTGGTATAGATTCGGAGCTCTTTCTGACCAGCAACAGTGGTATGGTTCTCATCTCTAACTTATATGGCATCATGATTCAAGTTGGTAGTAAATTGAGTCAATGATTTAAAGGTTGGTGAAATAGTCAAAGTGGATCGGTCGGTATAAGAAGTGCTAGGACCATCAATAGTAGAAATATGGGTGAAATTGAAACGAGAGTGCATTAATAGTAGGACTCACCCTGTAAAGGAGGATTAGAAGAAATTTTGAAACATGTGAAAATCTGAAACAGTAGAACCAGTTATGGAAGATGTAGAAAATTTGGAGAGACAAGGATATGGAAAAATTGTTTCAACAAAGGTAACATGTCTAGAAATGAAATTTT
Organism: Elaeis oleifera; assembly: GCA_000441515.1. Classification (NCBI taxonomy): domain Eukaryota; kingdom Viridiplantae; phylum Streptophyta; class Magnoliopsida; order Arecales; family Arecaceae; genus Elaeis; species Elaeis oleifera. The sequence goes on from KE506047.1 coordinate 10,946, forward strand.
TTAGTGATTGAATATAGGCAACGAAATTTTTTATGCTTATCCGAGAGTCCTAATAATACATAAGGGAGTGATCGGAGAGAATGCTTATGTTTGGCAATATCCTATAGATCAGGATAACATAAATATCTAAAAATTTTTACAAGTTGTAAGTCAGAAGGGACACAACTATGCAAAGCATTGTATGATGATTTTTCATTCAAACCAACAAGTGGATTATGATTTATAAGAAAATGGCAGTTTGTATGGCCTCTACCCAAAAGCAAAGAGGCATGCAAGCTTGAAAAAGAAGACTTCAAATAATATTGGATAAATGTCTATATTTCCTCTTGGCAATACCATTTTGTTGTGATGTGTGAGGACACGAGAATCTCTGAATAATCTTAGTCTGTGAATACAGTGCAGAGAATTTTTTATGTACATAATCCTTACTGTTATCATATTGAAGAATTTTAATGTTGTGATGAAAAATATTTTCAACCATTGCTTGAAATTCTAAAAATTTTTCAAAAATCTCATGTTTAAATTTTAAAAGTAAATCCAAGAATAACGAAAATAATCATCCATAAATATGACATAATATTTATATCCAAAAATAGAGGGAACAGATGCCTGCCATACATCTGAATGCATAAGTTGAAAAGGAAAAGCAGATTTTGATTCAGAATCATAAAAAGAAAGTTTGACATATTTTTTCATATTGCATGTATTGCAAATAGATAATTTGAGTTCAGAATGACCATCAAAAACAACTTTATTTTCTTTAACAAATTTAGAAAGAACAGCAAGACTGGGATAACCTAACTGTTTATGCCAAATATTTTTACCAAATCTAGATGCAACAAAGATCGATCGTTGCTTATTCCTGACATTTGCAACTCTAGAAGAAATTGAATAAACTGAAGCTTCCGAATTATGGCATCTGAGAAGCTCCTTCCCTATTTTCAGATCCTTTATAGAAAAATTAGAAGAGTCAAATTCAAAATAAGAATTATTATCACGACGAAATTGACGAACAGAAAATAAATTTCTTTTAATAGAAGAAAAACGAGAACATTTTTAAGAGCAAAGGAGTTGGAAGGAGTACTCAAACGTGTTTCACCAATCTGAGTAATATGAAGTAAATTTTCATTACCAACTAGAATTTTTTCATGCCCATTATAAGGTTTAGAGAAAGAGAGAATATCAGGATTAGCAGTCATATGATTAGATGCTCCAGTGTATGGATATCAAACTTCCTCACCAGGCTTCTGAAGGCTCATAGCAGTGAAGGTCTGAGGAATATCATTTGCGGTGAAACATGGTTGAAGCGTTGCCAGCACTAAAAGTAGAATGATTAAATTTTTCACATATCTGGCTGGCACGGGGTTGTTGGTAAGGTCGATTAGGATGAGGAAAGGGCTGAGGATGTGTGTATGCTCTATTGTATCCACAATCAGGATTTGAATTATGTCTGCCACACTATCCTCGGCCTCCGCAAAACTACCCCTGTGTCTATCACGATGACCTCGACGGTGATTTGCATAAAGGACTTCTTCAGTGGTGGAAGGAGCAGGTGGTGTCGTCAATCCGGCACGGCACTGAACTTCAGTTTCTTCTTGCATTAGAAGTGGTCGAAGTTGCTCAAAAGTAGGTTTCATCCTCTGTGTGTTTAATGTACTTACAAATCCTCTATATTCCTTTGGTAGTCTTAGAAGAACAGTCATGATCAAATTATGATCCGACTCGGCTTTACTAATTGCCTAGAGGACATCCCCTATGGATTTAATTTTTTGCATATATTCACTCATGCCCATTGATTCTTTCTTGATGCTTCATAACTCAGATTTCAAAAAAAGGCCACAGAGGCAGTCTTGTCAAGAAAGTATGGCTCAATGATTTTTCATATATCATGGGTTCTTTTGGGTGAACTGGATATGACCATTTGTGGTATGTTAAAAGACAAAGTAGCATTAATCCAGGAAAGTATGGTGGTATCTATCTTCTTCCATACTAAATACTTTGGATTCACAATTGTCTTCTTATCGGTTATTTCAATAATTTGAAAAGGGATAATACTAGTCCCATCTACATGCGAAGTAACATCAAAACTCTCTAAGATATTTAGAAAAATTTGTTTCCACACCAAATATGTAGAATCTGTGAGTTCTAATGGTACAAGAGTTTTGATGTTAACGATAGGTAGTATTGCGATAAAGGAAGACATGTTTGCCACCAAAAGAAAACACCATCGGAAGAAAAAGAGATAAGATCAGAAGTTACCAACAAAGATCACTTCCTAAGAGAAGCCGAGCAGCACCAGGGAAGACCAGAAAAAACAAGCAGCAGCAAAAAAGAATAGCATCTTAGAGAGAGATCGAGCGGGACCAGAGAAGGCCAAGCAGAACCAAGGAAGATTGGGAAAATTGAGTGGAGCAAGAGAAGCCGAGCAGCATTAGGGCCAGCGACATCAGGAAAGATCAGAAAAAACGAGCAACAGTAGGAAAAACCCAGCGGCTCAAGTAGAGACCGAGCAGCACTAGGGAAGGCTGAACAGCAACAAAGAGGGGAGGTCACCTAGGAAGAAGGTGAGGTTTTGGTGGTTGGTAGCTATGGATCAATATCCCTAGTTAGGGTTCCTGCTCTGATACCATGAAAGAGAGGCAAAAGAGCTTACCCTCTAGGGTCTCATTAAATAATATATATAGAGTATATGATGTTCATATATGGCAACATATACCAGCAATAATACAGCAATAATATAGCAAATATACGGCAATATAGGCTAGTAATAATACAGCAAATAATACCATAAAAACCTCCACTATATATGGAAAGAAATATGCAATCCTAACCACTATATATGGAAAGAATATGCAATTCTAACGGATAGAAATTCTTAAAAGGAGAATTAAAAGTATGAGATGTCACAACACTAAGAGGCCTTTGAGGTGAATTTCTAACTTCATCAGTATGCTTCAGTCATCACTTGGCCTTAAGCTGATCCTGCAGCCGTGGAAAATAGGCAACTTCATAGGATGCCCAGTTGTGGGAATTCTAGTAGTTGTGGGTTAAGATAGCATGGCCTAAGTTTTGAAGTGATCCTCAAATCTGTTTGCTCATTCTTTGAACTGATAGGGTACTTTTTCAAAATCTTCCGATGCCCTTTCTATTCTAGTAAAGCATTCTTTTATGCTGACAAAGTAACTCTTCGTGATGTGAAAGGCATCCATTATGCTCATTATTGTTGCAAAAAATGATTGTAAGAAGGAGATATCTCCTTGCATGGGAGGGGATAAGAGAAAGGATGAAAGATTGAATTGAGCTTTGATACTATACCACTCAGCTCAACTAAGCAATTGGGGTTAGTTATATGAATCCTTTCCTGTATTCCACTCTATTTAGAGCCACACTATCAGAAAGTTGGGTTGAGTACTGGAACGTCTAAGTTGAATTGAGCTTTGATAGTAGTTCTAGAAATCATGGTTTAGTGTACTACCCCATACTGCCCGGTAGGGAGCCTATCATACCGTACCAGTCTCATACCACTATCCAATTTTGTACTATACCGACACTCAATATACTATCTCATATCATACCGAACCGCATACCAACACTGTAATAGGATGGTATTGGTACTGAGTTCGATATCGAGACAGTGAACCATGCTAGAAATAATAGGTATCTAAGAAAGTACAAGATGGAAGCAAACTAAAATGGAAAAGAGATTGAGGTGAATCCACCACTAAACCAATGAAAATTAACACTAATTATTCCAATTTCTTCACCATGTTTCTTTCTCTACTATATGTCTATTTATATAGACACAAGATGACATTATATTTCCCGCTGAGTTAATGCTTACAACTACATAAAAGATAAATACTTGTGTGATCTCTAAAAGATACCATGCATGGACCATAATGAATAAAGACAAATTTATAACACACAGTTTAGGAATAACAACGACTAGTTATTGATAACATTTAACTAGATTTTGGTTTGGACTAACATATGGGACACCCCAAAATTTGTTGATGAAAATGAGTTGATTCGTCATGGTTGGTCCATTGCTCCTGCTAAAATAGGAGCAAAGGACAACCATGTGTGATTGATCCATCTTGGAGTAGCTCATTATTTCATCTACATTCAAACTTCAAGTCAAATATTAATTATGATATTAATAGCTAGTGGGTGTTTAGCTTTAGTTATGTGTTCGTAAATGTTAAATATGGCTAGTGTTTCTAGGCTTATTAATTATGGTTCATGCATGTGTCATATAGAGTTTGTGAATGTAACTATTGTTGCCTTTCAGATTGTTGTAGCGCATTCATTATAGGACATGAAGAGTCATATGTCGTCTATATAAAATCATATAATAGAGTGAAATTCATTATAGGACATGAAGAGTCATATGTCGTCTATATAAAATCATTTAATAGAGTGAATAATAATGAAGAATTGGATTGTTTGTGACTTTATGTTTAGTGGTGGATTCCTCTTGTTATCTTCCTTGTACTTCCCTTCTATCTCAATCTTTTCTTCTCTTTTGCGTAACCCTTACTAACTTCAGTTTTAGTTGGAGTCAAAGTATCTGTTTGATCTCTCATCATTTGTCCTGTTCTCTCTTTAAGAAGACATCTCCTTTCTGAAATCATGGTTTGCAACAGATGATACTCCTTTGACATAATGAGTAGTTACTTTTATCAACATAAAATACACTTGGCTCAAACATAAGGAAAGTTTGATGAATGAATCAAAGCATGAGGAATTTAAAGAACAAGAAAAAAGGATTGACTATCTTCATATGCTATCTTAAATCATGACGACTAGAGCTTCTTTAAATGATAGGCCATCATATTTTGAAGTTCTTCCTAAATCACATATCAAGATCAACTTTAGTGCAAAATATCAATTATGGAGACGGTTGAAGTTAGAAATTTACCTCCGAGGCCTTATAACATGGTGATATCTCATACTTCTAATGACTTCTCCAGTTATTCAAGTACACATAATTACAAGATCTAAGTCTGCTGTGAATTTATCAATCTGATCGTCTTTGTGTCATCGGCATTTGGTTTAAGAGAACTAAAATTTTAAGCTTCAAATTTTTGGAGCATGACAGAGTAAGAAGGTTTTAAGAATTTGATTTCATGCCTTAACATTGAGAAAATAGTGTTCAGGGAAATTTTATTTATTTGAATATGAAAATTCATTTTCTAATATCTTTGAAGATCTGTACTTTTATGCGAAAACACCAAGATAATTTGTTCTCAGCTGGAATCATATCTTTCAGCAAATTACAAATTATTTGGTGTAGGTTATGTGGCATCACAAGTTCTAATTAATAGACTGAGAATGCAAGAAATTCCAAAAGCATTATTGTTAAACAAACTTGAAGGTAGGGTTCCACACAGTGGAAGCATGGGATGCAAGAGCAATGGACCTTTCATGTTGGATCAGTTGATTTTGCTTCAGTGCATGGAGGAGTAGACTATTATCTAGTTTATAGCCAAAAGTCTAGTCAAATATTAATCATGCTATTAATGGTTAGTGGTTGTTAAGGTTAATGTGGAATGTCTCTTAATGATTTTAGGCTTATTAATTCATGCATGCATCTCAAAGAGCTTATGAAAGTAATTATTGTTTGTCTTATAGAATTTTGTGATTACTAATTATAGAATGTGAATTGGCATGGGTTGTCTATAAAGCCATACAGTTGAGAATGAATGATAATGAGGAAGTTGATTGTTTATGTTGATCTCTGTTATCTTCTTTCTCCTACTTGCTTCTCCTTTATCTCAATCTCTTCTTCTTCTTGTGCTTAACCCTACCATTTTTGCCCTCAGCTACATCAAAAGTACATTACTAATAATTCAAGTGTAGCATCCACGCAAATTTTCATCTCTTTAACAAACAGCAGATGATCTATGACTGACATGCTCTCCTTTAGAATGTCAGCAGTTTATTTGGTAATAAGTACTAAAGAAATGAGGACTTAAGAAGGACATTTCATGTATATTTATTGTTATTTTAAGCTCACCAGTCTTGTCAAAATAAGCAAGAGCTAGGAATTTTTGTTATTTAACAAGCACCTCAAACAAGGTTTTAAAACATCAGAATGGTGCCGTATTGCATGCTGGAACCTACAGTTCTATAGGCAGAAAGTCTTAATCATGTTATAGGTATCTTTTTTAGAGAAGCTGACCAACCATGATGGACTTCATTTTTGTGTTGGTAAGCTTTACCATGATGACTTTGTTGATAACAGACAGCTTTGCCTTTATCACAGTCATCATAAAGAATAAAAGGATTAAAGATTATCAGATTAACAGTGCTGCAGGTAAGGTGATGGTCCCTTCCCATGCTCGCTCATTGAGAGTAGTTCAATGAAAGAAGTTGTTGAGTGAAGAGGAAGCTTTTATCAGATGTAGCAAAGTAGAGAGGAAGCTACTTTTAAAATAATGATGGAAAAGCAATCCATAAAATAATGGGATATTTAGGCTTTTAAGGATAAACCAGAAGCATAAAGATAACTGAGGGTGTCATACCTTCCTTCTTGCTGAATTCTTGGCATTTCATCTTCAATCTCCACAGGGCATCTATCAAAGTCGTGCTGCATTGCACCAAGATTCTCGTCTCAGCAATGTCTCACCATTGGTTTATCACAGCTTCAAACAAAAGGAATGTGTTAATGTGAGAGCTTGAGAAGCATATTTCTAATTGTGAAGACTTTAACGGGTGCATAGGAAAGCATTCTAGGGCCCCTTATATTAGTAAGATTCATGGTGCTTATACACGTCTCACATTTGAAATAAATAATACAGGAATTTTAAATCAAACAAATTCTCAAAGCTAGGCATATTTGTAGTTTAAGGCATCTAAGAGTTAGATTCCTGCTGCCAGAAGGATTCGAATAGGTAGAAACTGTAGTTGCTTCCAAATCTGATGTGCTGATTGTCATGCTTCGGACAGTCCACCATCAGATGGTAGGAAACAGTCAGATTCTGCAGCTTTGGCTAGGACTTGGCTGCCGCTGCAAGGTGGCAATGAGCTGATGTCAGTAATTGGATGTTTGGTAAGAGCCATCAGAAGGTTGGCTTGATTAGATTGTCCCTTCTATTCTTTGGTGTCTTTAGGCTGCACCAATGACATTTTAAAAGAATAAAGAGTGAGAGTCTGTAGAGTAAGGGTATGTGCATCATAATTTCTTAGATTCTTTTGTGAGATCTTCAAGGCACATTGTTGGATGGTCTTCCAACTTAATTAAGAGCGTTAATGTTAGGACTTCTTATCAATTAATTGAAAGATGATTAAGAGTTCTGCTAGCTGTTTTGACTGCTTAATATATAGATTTTGCTCCCTTACAGGAAATTAAAAATGATGCATGTTCTTAAAGAAATTAAGATAAAAGAAGGAGAAGAAGATCGAAAAAGAAGTCTAAGAAGAGGAAGAATATAGGAAGAGAGAGAGAGGGGAATCACACCTTCAAACAAAAATTTGAAGCTGTAATTTTAGCTTAATATTCATCAGCTTTCAAATGATACAATTGCAAGTTGCATCCATTGTAAAAAGTGTTAATATCACTGTATATTGACCTTTGATCCAAATTAATCCTAACCATCAACTAACCTGATAGAATGTAACCAAACAAGATGCAAACACCTTTACTAATAGTGTTAGCAGTGTCATGCATGGTAACACTATAGTAACTTGATCTACTAACATGCTTTAAGCATGAAACACATGAATAGTCTTGGCAGACATGCCTGATTGGGTTTTTTGACATTTGCACACTTAGAGACTTGGGGTATTTCACGAGACTACATGGTACTTCGTACCATCAAATTATAACATCATTACATGTCTTCTGTTTGGCTTTTTTTTTTAAATGTAAGCTATCAAGTTTGACATCATAATTTGTGAAACTTTATGAATTTTATGTACTTAAGGAGCAACAGGCACCTTTCGCTCATTGTTATTATATACAAGTACGTAGAGGCACAAGCATGTCCTACCTGGTGTCTAAAATGAGTAAGGATAACAAGCACGATGACCAAGATGAGTCAATATAATAACCATGTTAATTAAATAAATTGCCAGCATAGAGGGGATGCAAACTCACGACATCCAGCAAATATGAGCTCTATTATCATGTTAGCTGACCAATATATTCCAAAATCTTAAGCTGATTGTCAAGGGGTTAACAATGTATATGAAGCTTGACAGCTAGATCACATGTTGATACTGCATTTATTTCTAATCATAATATCAAATTAATGATCTGTTCAAATTTAACATATTTAACAAAGTACTCAGACATGCATTTAGTATCGACTTTAACCTGATTGCTATCTTGCTTTCCATTCACAGAGTCTGAACAGAGAAAGCTCCATCCCTTGTCTTTGAGGCAACGGCTTGACATCGCTGTAGATACTGCTCGCTGCCTGGACTACCTACACAATGAAAAAGCAATTCCTCATGGCAATCTTAAATCCACAAACATCTTAATTCAAGCTCCCAATTTGAATGCTCTTCTGACTGATTACAGTCTACATAGGATAATGAACCCAGCTGGCATGGCTGAGCAGGTTTTAAATGCCGGTGCTCTTGGATACCGTCCACCAGAATTTGCAAGCACAAGTAAGCCATGCCCATCATTAAAGAGCGATGTATATGCTTTTGGGGTTATTTTGCTTGAGCTGTTGACTGGGAAAAATGCTGGAGAAATTGTCTCTGGAAATCCTGGCATCGTAGATCTGACCGACTGGGTGAAGTTACTGGCTAGTGAGAACCGTTCATATGAGTGCTTTGATCGGCATATTCTGGAAGTTGACAGTGCTGAAAGCCCCCTAGGGTGCTTGAAGATATATTACGGGTGGCCCTCAGGTGTATTCGTTCAGCATCTGAAAGACCTGAGATCAGAACCATATTTGATGATCTCTCTTCCATAACCTTTTAATCCAGCTGCAGGGTTGTGCATCTTCTACTAACCCAATTGAAGAATTTTAGCTCCTTAGTGCTAACATTATTAATGATTTTCTCCCCATTTGCTTCTTCAAACATGTTAAGTTTCCTGTGGTGTACCCTTCATTCTTTTATTTGGTCTGGCCATTCTCAACTGTCTAGGATAATAATCCTATGGCTTGTACCAGTTGAGGAAAGAATAAATGTTCGTGGTGAGTTTATTCTCTGACCTTGTTAAGGTGTTAGTGGTTTCATTCTCAGAAGCCAAAGAATTTGAAAGAGATGATGTAGCTTCTTGTGATGGTTTTAGAAAAGAGATATTCCTGTTGTTTTTGTTCCTTATTACCTGTTTGGAAAACAGATGTTCTGCAAGATCGAAAAAACTGACCAATACGTAGGGGAAAAGATGGACCTGCCAGAAAAGTTCTCTTATGCTTAAGTTTGATGAATGAAGACATCTTTCTTGGATAAAAATCACGGACGTCATGCGGAACCTGTCAGAAGTCAACTTTTTTTTTCTTTTCTTTGGTTAGGCTTCAGGTATCTCTTTTGAAACTACAACCGTACAATTAAGTGTGATGTTAAAAGCAGTCATAAAATGGAAACGAATTATATCATGAATGTCTTCCAAATATCATGATTTGCTCAGGATTAAATTTTTCAATAAATCTAGGAATATGTTTGGTTCTCTATTTTAAATGTGATGTCTTTAAAATTTGTTTATGTTCATTACTTGTATGAAGTTAGCTCCTCAGTTGGATGGGGATAGCATGGGAGGGTGGCGAGTGAGAGGTGAACAACAATAGGAGCCCCTCCACACTCCCGTGAATGTTATTTGGAGTATTGATGATGCTTGGAACATCATGGATTATTTCATGTTAAAGCGGAAAAAATGGGTTAGTTTGCATTGAACTTTTCAGAGTCTTAACAAATAAGAACCTAAGAACTGCAGGCTTTTTCTTGATGATCCTCTGTTTTTATGCCAAAGATGCCCAGGTCTTTGCCCTCGTAGTTCTAGTTTTTGAGTCCGCTGGGTTGAATTGGAGCTTGTCCAACCAACGTTACTTAGAGGATGCAAATTGAGTAAATTGGGCTGGGCCAGAGGTTTTCTCTGGCCCAGGCTGCTTAGCTAACGTCAAGGACAAGAGCAGTTTAGCCCATTTTTGGACCAGCATACTTGGTGCAGCACTAGATTAATGTGCTACAATTTAGCTTGAGCCGACATTGTGATTCAGGCGGGCGCGGTCAATCTGGGTGCTTATTTGTCATACCACAGACTGCTGGCATACTATTTTCTAGGAATCATTGGAGACAAGCTGCCGAAAGGTGAAGGCTGATGGGAGTGGGAGTGAGTAGTAGGTACAGACTATCCCTACCACATTTGGTCCAGGGTTATATTGAAAATAGTGATACGATGATTTGATAGTGTACAAAATGATCTTTCTCCTTGAGGAAGAAGATTTACTTGACAACATAGTAGCAAACTAGGAGTAAGAAGCAACAATAAAGATTTTTCAAACTTACAGGATAATGAAGAAGAGAATAGAAATTTATTTGATTCAAGATGGCTTTTAAAATGGCTAAGCACCCCTATTTATAGTTTTAGGATTGTTTGAACCTACTTACAAGTTGCCCATATCTATTATTTTGCTAAAAAACTGAAAAAATTATAAATATAAAGAAAGAATATTTGAATATGGAAAGTGGTTGTAAGAATCATCTTTCCTGATTAGGCAGGATCTCTAATTAATCTTGATATTGGATCCTTCTAAAAATATCGAGATTTTATTGATATTGCCTTATTTAATTAAGATTTTTGGATTATTTCCCATCCTTAAAACTGACTTAGGTTGAACCTGATAGTTTTCTTCTCTAGTTAGCTTGAGACATGAATTGAGTCAAATTCATGTCGGCTACATCTACTATGTGCATCATTCTATCAGGCCGGTGAGATCTTATCCTCGGTTTGAAAGCATCTCTTTTCGTTGTCTTTAATGAAGTTATTGATACTAAATGATAATTTTTTTTTTCCCTTCAGATTGAAATTCATTCTTTCTTATTGGTTGGAGGATAATCTTTCCTCTCATCTTTATTAAAAGTATAAGTTTCCTCGTTCCATCATATACGACCACTCTGTCATATTGCCAAGGATGAATCAATAATATGTTGTGAGCATTCATCGATGTTATGCCATATCATATAATATAAATGTAAGGGTCACCAATTATTGACAAGATAAAGGTTGGGAATAGCCACCTTATTGTCTTTCTGAACCAAGCAATTCAGCCACTTACCCTTGTTGTGGGATAGATCATGAGATTGTGGTACATGTCCTCTTCCATTGTCCTAGAATTGTAGGTATGGTGGCCAACTAGTTTCTTCTCAGTGATTGTTCATTCGGTGATGCTGGTTCAGTCCTTCTTGGAGGTGTTGTGGAGGAATACTGGTATCGAGACCTTCAGAGCTTTAGGTCTCAGGGCCACCTATATTATTTACCATTTGGCTTGCTAGGAACAGTAGTGTTTTTGAGTCAAGGAGATAATTGGCGAGGTTTGTTTTGGAAGAGCCCTATGTTAGGCTGCCAAGATCACTCACTCATCATCTTTTGTTCATCCTTGATGACTTGGGATATTTGTGACTCCCTCTCTACTCATGCAGCGTCCAGAGTAGTTTTTATTACTTGGAAGGCCCTATGTCTGAGTTTTCTCAAGGTCAATTTTGATGGCAGTGCGGATGATAGCAAAGGTGGCTGCAAGTTTGTTCTACACGGCCCAAACTCAAGACTTGTGGTTGCAGGCGGGAGTCGACTCTTTGATGTCACAGTTCCAAGAGTCGAGCTATGAGCAGCTTGGGCAAGTATCACCTATGCTAGGCAGACATTGGATTCTGATTACCTCATGATTGAAGGGGACTCAACTACTGTGGTGGATCGGATTCAGGCACAAATGAGGGTTGTTGCTGCATACCCTCTCCTGCATGACATATAAAGAGTGGTGGGAGGATGTGCTTCCTTGGACATCAGACATGTCTGTCGAGAGGCGAATAAGGCTGCGACTGGGTTGCCACTTTTGTTGTAGAGTATTCAAAAGGGATCTTGTGGACTGATGCAATAGTTGCTCCATTGCCTTTTTGCAATACTTTGGTTTCTAACTTTTTTTGGTTATATTCATATTAGAATTTTATGAGTGCTCCACCTTATCAGAAAAAAAAGCAATATTACATGACTTTGATGCTTCTCTATCTTTAGATTAAGCTTGTCAATGACCTCTTGAGATATAATATTTTTACATAATTAACCATAAACAATGATGTTACAAACATACCCACTAGTGGTATAGTGAGTGCCAAAAATGTTGGTTGGAGGCCAATCCTCTTCTTCAACTTTAGGTACATTCATCATTTGTTGCAAGATTTAGCTTTGGTCTTTTTTGCTTCTATCATATGTTTAGTCCCACATCAACTATCCACCAGATAAATCTTGGGTACTTACACGAGCCCAACAAACTCAAATAATATATTCTAGCTAGCTTTTTTATTAAGGTCCTAGGTTATTACAAATGTGTTAGAGTATATCAATGTGTAACGATCTATATGGGCATTTGTTATCCCATATTGACTATGTACTGGATAGATTTTGGATACTTATACATGACCAAGAAACTCAAATAATACCTTCAGATTAGCATTTTTGGATGAGGTCTTGGACTATTATAGCTTCAAGCTCAAAATGAGTTTATTATCTAGTTTGTCATTATAGATAGATACATAAATCAACTCTCATTGATGGGTATTATATTCTTCATACTCGCTATCCCATTCATTACCTGAATTGGGGAGGTAAACTTCAATAGTGGGGCATCATTGAGGACATGATGTAGCAAGAAAGGAAAAGAGGTGATTAGATCAACATGATTATGGTTTGAGATCAACATGCAAATAGAAGAAACTAAATTAAAGAATTATTCACTTGGTGAATAAATTCTCTCGAAAAGAATTATATTAATATCTCAAAGATTGTCCCTTATAATGTATTAAATGCATATTTATAGGACATGATATCCTAATTCTAATTCGGACATTAAACTCGATGTAGAATCATACTCAAAATATGACTCGGTAATAAGAAAACATATTAGAATTATTATATTACAAATACAAAAATGTGATTTGATATTATCCCTAATTAAAAATTTATAAGAAACTTTGTTGAAAATCTTTGAATCCCGTGAACTAGCATGTAAAGAGCTAGCAAGAAAAATTTATAAGAAAATCTATCCTAACTTGAAGCTTTGTAGGCTTCTTTAAATCTGATATTGAGTTAAACTCTAGATACTTTGGAACTTTAGAATGTTGTCTCAATCTATAGAGCTATCAAGGCTTCTAATATCACTATTATGCTCTCATTCTGGTTTATTATGTACCAGTCTAAGATCTTCTTCTATTCATGCATAGTGTCCATTAAATCCACTCTTTAGTAGCTACTTATCATGTCCTCCTTAGTAGTTTTTATATCAGTATACTTCTTGGACAACCCATCCTTATCCTTTTCAATCTCTTTTAGCTCACACAGTACTACACTAGCTTCACTATCATTATTACTGTCCTCGATATTATCTTCTCCATATGCTTTAGTAGGTCTTTTTTCATGGCTAATTTCACTCACTTGAAAATCTATACCCTCTACTATACCCTCTACTGCAACTTATCTACAAGCACCTTGACTTAGACAAACCTCAATAGTTTCATAACTATCCCTATTTGGAAGTCCGGTTACCATCCTTTGAAGCAATCCCTTCCTTTGCACCAATCCTTTAAATACGCTAATCAACAAATACCTAAATTTCTAACTTTTGGTTCTTCAGCCTCTCTATTATCATTTATTTTATTCACTGCTTCTACGTATACACCATTACTTTCATGCACTACTGCACCCTCTCCATTCAGTTTCTTTGTATCAAGTTGTATAAGATGGCTATTATCATCTATTATTGATAGTAGTGTGGATAGAGAGGGAGCGGACTATCTTACTCCACTAGTGCTTCCTGCACACAGTTCAATGTATATTTGTAAATCATTTTTATCCTTCCTAGCTCTCAGCATGTTAAGGCATTCTAATTATATTTTACTAGTTTCAAAGCATCTAACTCTAAGTCATAGAGCTAAGAACAATATGTGTGATGAAGTTTCTTTGCCATTCAATATATATCAAGGATATCAAAGCGATGCATAGACCCCACAATAGAACATGGAGAGTGTGAATTATAGTGACTGACCATGATGTAGCTCCATTTTAATTAGCCTAATATCCATTTTTGAACAACAAAAATATGCATTTTAAAGCGAAAAAAGAACAAACAAAAGTTCCAAAGCTAACAAAAAAGTTAAATTTGGAACTATAACATTCGATGGCATTAGTAATGATAGCCATTTGACAATAAAAAACTATGACTAACATAAGAGCACCGACAACAATTTAGGATAAAATCCATAATTAACATGTTAGGGGTAATTTAGTCAGTTTACCATAGACTAGGGAGTTAAATAGAACCACTATTATATGTTGTCACAAAGCAAGGAGGCAACCAATAACTTCAATAAAATAGCACCATAGAATACATAGTATATATAAGACTATTACCATACTTTCTCTTAGAGCATGTAGAGAATCACCAATCTGAATGACTTTGCACTATTACTTTTTAAATGTCACGAGAAATGGAGACCAAGTCCCTACAAAAAAAAAACTAATAACCACAAAAGAACACTAATATGCATGCTTAAACAAATCACATTTTAATTGTAGCTCTACAACAAGTGAATCTCGGATCAATTTCATGGATTGGACCTCATTATCCATAGAAAAGAGGAAAACAAATAGATCTAGGATTTGAGCTTACCTTTTAATGGAAGGAATAAAGACTATAGAACAATGGGTAGCACAACAATTGGATTTGGATGGTTATAGGAGTTATCTTCCCTTCAATTTTTCTTTGATACTTCATTTCCTCATGGATGTGGGAGATATGCTCGATGGCTTAGATTAGGACAGCATAGATAGAATAGAGGGATGTTTTCAATTTAAATTTGTTCTGACGTCAATTTCTAATTAACAATTGGGCTGCCACTAACCGTACAAAATTTGAGGGCATTTTGGACATCTATAGCATTAGGCTAATATTGTTAAGGTGTTAAGGAATAGATAAATTGTTATATCACATTGCATTAGAAATTAACTTGAGGGACTCAATTTAAACTTTTGAAGAAGAGGGCTCTGTATGAAAATGTTGAAACTTTATAGGCTCAAAATGTATTTTCTCTAAGTGTTTTGTCTGGGTAGCTTAATTGACAAATATCTTGGCCTAGCTTATGAAATATTTATATATTTATTAGGCAAACTTCTATTATATGCTGTATAAAGATTACCTAACTAAAACGCCATCTTTTGCCTTTTTCTCCTCACTCATTTACTTACTCTTCTACTCTTCACCATCTTGTACCTTTTTCTGATTTACATTTGTTGTCTATTATTAAATTTTGGCTTTCTTAATATTGAAGTGGAAGTTTCTAGACATTTTCAATGAGTTATCTAGGTTCACTTTATCATTATATATTCTATAAAAGCTATAAAATGATAGGATTACAAATTTGTAAGATATTATAAATATAATCAGTATTTTAAAAATTATCTCTACTATATAATATAGATTACCATATATGAAAGCCATGCATCCTCTCTACCTCCAACTTAGATGGTAGTTTTCTATATAAATTTTTTTTCACTTGATAAAGTTTCAAAACTTCTTAAGTCTGCTAAAGGAGCTCTCTTGAACTAGAATGAAGAGTGTCTTACAACCTAATCGTATGAGTGATGTGATGAGATTTTTCTTTTAAACTTTCAATCATGTAATGATATTATTATTTATTAATAAAAAAGATATTGATTCATCATTATAGCTACGTTTTATTGTGTTTATGATTATGATAAACTTCATAGATTAAGATAATGATTTTAGGGCCATAAAGAGTTCATGTCTGTGAAACCTAAAATTCTAAAATTCTAATCTAAAATATTCTTGATCATAGAAATATTGAGTTAGGATCAGTATGTCAAATAGACTGGCACATCCTATGTATACTCGATGGAGAGGATGGCTGATTTCATAAGTCACTTGTATGGGATGCTAATACAAGAATGTGGATACTCATTAGAAAATGAGTTCATTGATTTGACTCGCCAATAGAGAATATCTTATGGAGCCTTACTTGCATGTCAAAAGATGGTTCTCTAAGTGAAAGTTGTGTAAGTAATTCTTAGATCTGAGACCACCATAGAATCTTATGCACATGAATTCATATTTTGATTCATATCCAAGCATGACATTAAGATATGTACGGAATGTTCTGGATATAGTGGAGTATGTATGGAGATTGTGAGTTGATCAACAAAGAATCGATCACTCTTAATAAGAAAAGATGACATTCTATGCATTCTCATTTCTAGATGACTCAGAAAGTCTTTGACCAAAGCAGGATGAAGATTAGAAAAGATTTTTAATGCTTCATCATTAGAGTCATCACTGATTGATAGAGAATTGATGTTAATATATGTTTGAGTTTGACATGATTCCATACTCATGAACATATTCAAGATGTAGGATTATCGAAGGATTGAATTGAATGACAATTTGCCACTAAAGGGTATATTTGATATTTCTATCAAATTTTACATCTTTTGAGTAGTCATGATATATTGCTAGATGTTAATCTTGACTTATAGATTTGATCAAATTAAAGAGTTTAATTTGATCTTCAATTAGAAAGAATTTTAATTGCTGAATTCGGATCGATACAGTTGGGACCTTAATCGATTAAAAGTATTCGAATTAAATTAGGTCAACTTGCATCCGGACCTACTGTTAGCTGGATGTGGAATCCAATAAATCACACACATAAAGAATTGATCAAAGATCTATTTGATATGATTGATTGAAATTTGGATCCAATTGGATTTCGTTAAGCATACTAGCATATGTGAAAATTTTAGCTCCTTGAATCGGATTCGATTCGATTCGAATCTTGCTTCTTGATTAAACCAAATTGAGTCATAGACTAACTTGAGTTTGGATCAGGGTGTGGCTGCTTTGGATGGTGCCATATAGCCTCATTGGGTGCCATTAGATAGAGTTCTAACTAGATAGGACTCTTGGCATGCAAAATTGTTGGTGCACACGCGTGGTGAAGGGAGAAGGGTCGCGTTGCTTCTAAGAAGAGTCCTTCTATTTGAAGGCTCTCTCTTTTTGACATGCAACCAACCAGAGGGGAATGAGGAAAAGATGTGACTCTTCCCCATGCGCCTTTATCTATCCTATAAATGGCTAATGGAGCTGGGTTTCAGATTCATTCTAATCCATTCCAAAAATCTCTTCCCAAGTCCCCTCCTAGTCTAAGACAAGACTTTCCTTTCTCTCCCTAGTCTTAGGACAAGGCTTTATAAATTTGAGAAAAGCCTTATTCTAGTCCAGGCAAAGGTAAAGAAGGTTCTAAAGGAGAGGTTTAGAAGTCCAGAAGAGAGTCTTCAAGAGGATGAATTAGGTTCTTGAAAAAATTTGACCAGTGCGAGGCTATTTGAGTTCTAGGAGCTAGAACTCTTGAAGCATGGTTAAGAAAAGAGCACTGTCCTTGGATTGGTTTCTGTGTGGATCACCATTGGAGGACAAACACTTGTACGCCTTGTGAAAGTAATTCTTCACCAAATCAGAATTTAAAGATATGCTTCCTAATACTTCTTATAGATCTATGCTTTGATTATTATTGTCAAGGGTTCCTGGATTCTAGGGTTTCAATGCACCTAAATATTGAATGAAAATTTAAACATTTGGACCTTCCGCTGCACCACCAAATCCTATAATGGTATCAAAGCCTATCTTGATAAATAGAATCAATGGTTAATATGTCGTGTTGATTGTGATCAGCTAAGGTTTCGATTTGGTTCAAATCGGGCTAAGAGTTTAGCCTGATTGAACATCCAAACCCTAATCTATCTTAGATATATGTTTAGATGCATTACTTAAATTATGTTATCATGATTAAATATGATTATGTATCATTATAAAGTTTAGATTGGATATGCTTGAGACTATAAAGCCCTTTGAAAATTATATTAAGTCAAAATGGTGAAACCAAAAGCTGATCAATTTTGAAACTGACTGATCAATTGGTGTCTAAGTCAAGTGGTTCTTGAGTGGTGGTTACTTAATTAGGACCGTTGCGAAAGCACGAGGAGCCTTCCATCAATCTTACGCTTATCTGATCAATTGGGTTAATTCAGTCTGAATCTGAGATGCTTAGTATTAAGAACACTACATAAACCTTCTTTCATGCTAAACCAATACATTATCATGAACTGTAGTAGATTTGTTGTGCTATCCACAAGGCTTACTATAAGGATTGATGTGAGATTATCTTGGTGCATATTAGATGCTTACTGTATATTTTGGATATGTTGCTCTGTTGTGCTATCCAGAAGGACAGTATTTTTTTAGATATGACTGTATAAAAATGAAGGATCTGACTTAACTAAACACTATAGTTTGTTGTGCTATCTATAAGACTATGAGTGTCTTAGAGATAAGATTTTGTTAAGAGTTGCATGAGATGTAATTGAAAAGAGTTTCCTACCTTTGAACTTACTAGAGTTTGTTGTGCTATCCCCAAAGCTTCTTTGAGAAATTAGGATCTCAACCCCATTAAGAAATTAGATTAGGATTTCTCGCTTACTGTAGGGAGGGCTATAATATCCAATAAAATAGTGAGAGACATAACTAGACAGAAGACCTCATCTAGTTATGCATATCATCATAAGTGGTTTGCTTATACTATTATTCTTAATTTATCTAAATTAATTCTGTATTATGACAACTTCATTCTCATTGCATCATTGATGCAAATATTTGATCAGTCCGAGTTATGTGGTCTGGTTGAAGAACTTGCGAATTAGATTCACACAGGAGAAGGCCTCCTATGTTCTGGATATTTTTGACCCTAGTCCGATCAGTGAAGATGCTTCTGAAGAGGATTAGACTATATATAAGATGTGGTAGTCTAACAGTATGGCTATCAAGAGTATTATGTAGGCCTAATAAGCAAAAAGTTGCAGAGGTAATTTAATAATATGGATCCTCACTCCATAATCCTTAATCTTAAGGAATTATGTAGAGATCAAAGCCAGAAAGACAGCATCTTCAAAAGAAAGAAGGCAAATAATGTTCCTACAAACATTACTTGTTATTATTATGGCAAGATAGGATACTGAAAGAAAAATTGTAAGAATTATCTTGCAAGTTTGAAGTAGGGTGCAAGTGTTGCACCGAAAGGTATATATATGATACAGACCTATTTTTCATTGAGTATCTCAAAATTTGATACTTGGGTATTGGATACCGCATGTGGTTCGCATATTACAATTCATTACAGCGACTATAAAATATCAGAGGGCTAAAAGAGGTGACCTTGAACTTTTTGGCACAAGTAGAGAGTCCATTAGCATAGAAGCTATAGAAACTTGTATGCTCAAGTTACCTTTGGGCAAGACTTTAAAAAGAAGAATGTTATTACATACCTAAAATCATTAAAAATATTATTT
>KE506047.1:104260-116663 GCA_000441515.1 Elaeis oleifera
GATCTCACTGGGGTGCTAACTCTTTTATAGAGATCACTTCCTGGATTGTCGAATCGGTTTGATCTTTTGATTCTCTTCTCAAAAAAATCAAAATGATCTATAGGAGGATGATGAAATCAAATCACATCTGATTTTTTTTATTTTTTTTCAAAAAAAATCAAAGATCAACTGAAGAAGACAAGAGATCTAATCTCCTTTTCTTCTTCTTATCCAACCCTTGGACTAGATCTAAGAAAGAGAGAGGAGAACTTTTTTATCTATCTCATAGATCAAGAAGAAGAGAAAAAATCAGATCAAATCTGATTTTAATGTCCAACTGTTGGATATTTTTAAGAGAGATGAAGAGGCAGACATGTCCAACTCTTGGACAAAGGAGAGAGAGAGTTATCTTAACAACCAACTCTTGGTTGCAAGAAAGAGAGGAGGAGCCCATAACAACCCACACCCACCTTCTTTATGTGCTTTATATTTTCTCCACTTTTTCTCATGCACACAAGCTTTCTCATGCCAAGATTGAGATAGGATGAGGCACCCCATGTTATCCCTATTTAAATAGGGTTAGTTAGGGTTTGAAGAGTCCATGGGATTTGGGACTCCTAGTTGCCGCCACCTTTCTCCACACCTTCTTATTCCATGCCAAATATCAATTCACCGTGGCTTGTTTCTTAGCATGAAACATATGGGGCGTGAGGCCTTTGAAGAGTCCTACAGGTGAAAGACTTATTTGGTTTGGGTTCAAATCTAAATTAATTTGGGTTTCTAAATAAGTCAAATACTTAACTAAATCCAAAACTATTTTGGATTTATGAACCCTAATTTGATTCGAACTCAATCCAAATCCAATCAAATTAAATCTAAATTTAATTTAATTAAGACTTAATCCAATTATTTGATCAAATCAAATAATCTAGTAATATTTACAAATTAGTCCTCCTATAACTCACTAACTTTTAATAAATTCTCCATGTAACTTTTACATATTAGTCCAATCATCAATCAAATTGATAATTAAAATCACTTATGATTTATGATTTGAAATCATGATTCAATAATCTAATTAGTCAAGACCTCTTTTGTGTGTAACCCCATAGATTTATTCTATCTGGTAGAAAAAATATTTTGATCTCCATCAAAATATCATTAAAATTTCTTTCAATGGATTGAAATAATTTCAACTCATCAATAGAGAATTATTGATTATTAAATATAATTTTATTGATCTCATAATCCATCAATAACGTCTAGTAATATGTAGTGGCAATCTAACAGAATAGAAGGATGAACCTCTAGGTGTAGTTACTATAACATCTTGAATTTAAAATATGGTGAACTAAAGTATTTACATTTAGAATTCATGTATATCTAAATGAAATAGCATTTTACTCATATTACATTTGAGCATTGGAATAGTATTAGTGAAGTATAAATTTGTTTGATATTTGAGGAAGAGATTGATTAAGAGATTGAAGTGATAATAATGATATTGAAGTTGAATTTGGATGATTAATTAAAATAGAATGAGCAGATATTTTGAAAGATATCTAGGTATATATATTTTTTATAGTAAGGTGAGTCAAGCCAACTCAAAATCCAGACGAACTGACTTGACTACAGGATGACAGCAAAAATAAAGTGGATCCCAAGTATTCTGTGTTTTGATTTAAAAAGTGTTCTTAAGGGGGTTAACTCAACAGCTTCAAAACTTAACAAATGGGCTAAAATTTCTTTAGTAGCACCTCAGTAAGTGCATTAATTACATGCTTTCTATGGGAGTGAAATGTGGCAAGCTGCTCTATTATTTTAATTTAGTCCTAAGCCTTGACTGCTGTTTCCTTTTTACTACTAATTTAATTCCTCAATTAAAACATACGAAATAGAGAGAGAGAGGCTGTAGAAGATCATTTTCTTAGCTAGAAATTCAGGAGAATTTAGCAAAAAAAGGATGATTTCAAATTAAAAAGAAGAAGGTTGCTGAAATTACTGATTTTGAAAAAAAAAGGAAATTTGTGTTGAGTTCAGCAGAATTTTAATCAATGAAGATAAGGATTTTAATCCTTAAATTAGATCTAAATTGAATCTTAAATAATTACCATCAGACGTGATATTTTGATGAATCAAATTATGGGTTTAAACTTGAATTGAGGAGGATTTGCTGCTGTAATTTTCTGAAACCAGAAACAATCTGAAATCTTTTAGCAAATAAGTTGGAATTTGTGTCGACTGAACTTACGATAAATTATGAGGATGAAATATAATTAAATTACTAAATTTTAAATTTATGTTGAGATTTAGCTAACCCTAAAATAGAGCAAAT
Source organism: Elaeis oleifera (assembly GCA_000441515.1). Lineage (NCBI taxonomy): Eukaryota > Viridiplantae > Streptophyta > Magnoliopsida > Arecales > Arecaceae > Elaeis > Elaeis oleifera. The sequence continues at coordinate 106,575 of KE506047.1, forward strand.
AAATTAACAAAGTAAGAGTTGGAAGGGCTAAGAATAGGCACAACAAGCCAAGAATGCATTCTTATGTTTATGTATCATGTAAGCATAACATTAATTAGTGTGTACCAAATTTTATAGGAGGGGAAGAAGACTCAAGGACTATTTTGAAAGAGTCCAGCACAAAGGAGGTGCAATAGCTAGTAAGAGGTGAGTGATTTTTTATCTAACTTTGATGTTTTCTCATTGTATTTTACTATGAAATGATATACTTTGAAAGGAAGTTAGATATCTATTATTCTACAGCTTATGTATGTGTATGTAAGTAAGGAAACAGAAAATGATTTTCTATTGACAGGTTGTTCTAGAATATGTATATATGTGTAACTGATTTGGACAGCATAGTACTTTTTGGCTTGAAAATATTTTAAATCAGCTTGTCAGCTTTTGAGAATTTATCAAGCATATTTTTTAACAGGCTATCTATAGGAGTGATCAACCTATGGGATGTGCCATAGCATCAGCCTGTGAGACAGTAGAAAATAGCCGGCACCTCCTTAGCGAAACAATATGCCCAGTGGGGCTTAGCAATATCAGATGCTCCATATCGATTGCCCATGGTAGGAGCACGCTGTGGTATAATCGACGGTAGCCAATAATTTTTTTGATTTAAAATGATCTTTTACATGATTTATTCCTGTTTAGCATATAAATGTTTTGGAAATGTATCAATAGTATATGGTATATTATGTTATTATAAGTATCACAGCTAAACTTTTCTATTTTTCATTGTTAGATGGTTTATCCACTCACTGGAACTTAGATCTCATTCCTCACATTTTTTATTAAAGATTTGGAGCATTATAGCTAGGTACAGAAGTAAGATATTAACATCTTCATTAGCATATATCTTAGCGAGGTTGGTCATGTCAGCAAAGTGAAAAGCATTCTGGTCATATCAGCTGGAGAGAGATGCATTTTGGTTATATTTGCGAGTGAGAAGAACATTTTAGGGGATATATTGTATATTTTGAATTTATTCAAATCAAAAAGATGTTGATGTGTTATATTTTAAAGTCATATGTATAAAGTTATGAAATGATAAAAGAAAGTATAAAGTTGTTTGTGAATCATGTTAAGTGGATGTGTGATTTATATTCAATTTAACTATAGCAGGATATGGTAGCTGAATAGAGTTTATTAGTGGCTTATGAATCATGATATAAGATACTGATAAGATTCTACTTAACTGTTATACCTTTGCTTAATTTAGAGAGTGGGGTGTGACATTTGTTGGTATCAGAGCAAACATAGTAGATTGCATGGGCATAGCATAGCATAATTAGTTGCAAATAGTATTGCTAAGCAAATTAACTTAAAAGGAGATGAGTGGTCTTCAAGTCGACTCGATAGATTGAAGAGTTGACTCGATTCTTTATGGCAGAAATATGACCTTTTGTTGTTTTGGTCTTTGTGTTCAAGCTAGCTTAATTTTGGTTGGAGTTGACCCATTCCTTTTCGAGCTGATTCAAAATTTTCGAGCTGACTCGAGTTTCAGACTGCAAAATTGACTTTCTGTTTCTCTGAGAGAGCTGACTCGATTTGAGTTTGAGCGACTTGACTTGAGTTTGAGCTGACTCGATGCCATGCCAAACTTATGTGCCAGCTTTCAAAATGTGCCAGAGTCAACTCTATTCCATCTCGAGCTGACTCCAACTCTTCAAATGATTTTTTTATATAAAATTATTTTCGATTCATGTCTAACTTGTTTAAGGTGTTCTTAATTGGTTCCAATTTCATTTTAATGGTGCTTTCCATCTGCAAAAGTATTCTTAAGAATAATTTGAAGGATCATAGTGTACTTTTGTGTTTCAATGTCTAGTTGTCGTCAAATCATTTTGGGGTTTGTGAATTTGATTGTTTCAATTATATTTTATAGGAGGATGGTTCAGATAAGATCAAAACTTGGTAGAGAACCACCAGTAGGAGATAGAGGCCGAGGATGAATCCCAGGTAGGGTAGAGGCTGAGGTCAGGGTAGAATAAGAGAAGTTGAGAGGGACGGCCAACCTTATAGGACATCATCTAGTGCTTCATCTTCTGCCCCGAGGGTGGAGGTAGAAGATTCACAGTTGCATGATTATATGCCTGACTCTCCATCTATTACACCAGTATCGGTACCTCCAGCACCGACACAGGCATCCATTCTTGAATTACAAGAATTGATAGGTATAATCATTCAGGCTGTCACTGCTGCTATAACTTCTGCTCCTAATCTCCAATCTCAAAATATAGATAGAGAAGAAAATTATGAAAGGGCTAGAAAATTGAGGGCAACAAAATTTTCAGGTACTACAGATCTGGTACAAGTAGAGAATTGGATTCAAAAGATAGAGAGAGTATTTGCATTGATGAAGAGTACTGATGAGCAGAAGTTAAGCATTGCTACTTTTCTATTAGAAGATCAAGCTCAACACTGATGGACATCCTATATCAATAGGCAGCCACTAGGTGTTGTTATTTTTGGAGTGATTTTAGAAAAAAATTTATCAGTAGTATTACTCAGTTGTATATCAGGATCAGAAGAGAAAGAAATTTTCAGTTTAAAATGGGACGATGACAGTAGCTGATTATGAAGCCAAGTTTACTGAACTATCTTATTTGCTCTAACATTCCTAGTAGATAAGAAGACAAAATGCCGAATATTTCAAATAGACTGTGCCTTGAGATCAAGGCAAAGACAAAAATGCACAATTATAGTAGTTTTGTAGAGTTGATTGCAGGAGCCATCAAGGTGGAAGAGATTGAGAAGGAATTCTATTGCCAGAGGCAAGAAAGGGTAAGAGAAGTGCATAGAGTTTCTCCATGGATGCAGGGGGAAGTCAGCCATTAAAAAAAGTTAATATTTTAGGTAGCCAGTCAGAGTTTCAAAACATCAGTAGAGTCAAGTATGAGATCTTTATTTTTCCAGCTCAGAGCAGAAAAGGATAGGATTGAGATTTATGCCACAACCCGCTGAAAGTAGGGTGACGGGAGGAAGGGAGAATTAGGACAGCTCTAATAGGGGTGCCAGTCCAATTGCTACTTCATTAAGTCATGTCTCCTAGTGTACTGATTATGGAAAGTTTCATTTCAAAGAATGTAGAAGGGGATTTAGAGGGTGCTATGAGTGTGGACAAATGGGGCATTAGAGGAAGGATTGTCCTAAAAATGCTTAAGCCAGCGGTCTTTCATCAAGGCGAAATGCTCCACGAAGATTCCAAGCTAAAGGTGGTAGTCATATAACTGATGCACAAGCAAATCAAATGGAGAATGGTACCTGTAGATAGAATGCTATACCTAGTAGGCTGAGAGCTGAAGCAAGGGTGTTTGCCAGACCAAGCAAGAGGCACAGACTACCTTTGATATGGTCACAGGTACATTGTCCATATTTGATCATGATGCATATATATTGGTTGACCTTGGATCCACGCATTCATATCTGTCACCTACATTTTTCATGCATGCCAATAAGAGTTTGAGTCAATAAGACTGTAATCTGATGGTATCTATGCTAATAGGGAAGCCATTTGTTGCAAATCAGATATACAGGGATTGTTTAGTGCGAGTAGGTGAACATGAGCTAGCAGCAGATTTGATTCTCCTAGATATGCATGAGTTTGATGCTATTTTGAGTATGGACTGGTCATTTGCACATCGAGCGAAGGTAGATTATTTTAGAAGAAAGTGATTTTTTAGACCCCAAATGGCAGAGAGATGTTTCTTAGGTGAACACCGTGTACTTCCTTCCAATGTGATTTCAGCTTTGATAGCTAGTAAGCTACTCAGAAAGGGGTGCGAAGCCTATTTAGCATATGTAATCAATACAAAAGCAAGCAAGCCAAATTTAATAGACATCCTAGTGGTTTGTAAGTTGTCAAATATCTTTCCAAAAGAACTTCCAGGGTTGCCACCACATAGGGAGATTGAGTTTGGCATTGATTGGATTCTGAAACTAGATCAATATCTAGAGCACCCTATAGAATGGCTCCAGCAGAATTAAAAGAACTGAAAATACAGTTGCAGGAGTTGCTAGACAAAGAATTTATCAAGCTAAGTACTTTACCTTGGGGAGCTCCAGTATTATTTGCTACAAAGAAAGATGGTACTATGAGGTTATGTATTGATTATCAGCAGCTTAATAAAGTAACCATCCGAAACAATTATCCGCTATCACGTATTGATGATTTGTTTGACTAGCTTCAAGGGGCTAAAGTATTTTCAAAAATAGATCTCTGATCAGGATATCATCAACTTAAAATCAAAAAAGAAGATGTATCAAAAATAGCCTTTCGAATCAGGTATGGCCATTATGAATTTTTAGTAATATCATTTGGTTTAACAAATGCCCCGACAGCTTTTATGGATTTGATGAATCGGGTGTTTCAGCAGTATTTGGATAGATTTGTGGTTGTTTTATTGATGATATACTGATATACTCTAAAGATGAAGCAGAGCATAAAGAATATTTAAAAATTATTTATAGATACTTCGAGAGAAACAGTTATATGCTAAATTGAGCAAAAGTGAGTTTTAGTTGGACAAAGTAATTTTCTTGGCCATGTGATTTCAGCAGAGGGTATATTGGTAGATCCATAAAAAATTGGTGCCATTGTGAATTAGGAGCTGCCCATTAGTTCGATAGAGATGAGGAGTTTTTTGAATTTGGTAGGTTACTACTGGAGGTTTGTTGAGAATTTCTCAATCATTGCATCCCTAATGACAAAGTTGCTTAGAAAGAATGTTAAGTTTGAGAGGATGGATGAATCCCAAAATAGTTTTGATGAGTTAAAGAAATGGTTGACTACAACTCTAGTACTTGCTTTCCTTTTAGTAAGAGAGATTATGTGATATACAGTGTGCTTCTCACAAAAGTTTGGGTTGTGTGTTAATACAGCATGGGAAGGTAATGCCTTATGCTTCTCGACAGCTTAGACCACATGAATTGAATTAACCTACTCATGATTTAGAACTTGCTGCAGTTGTATTTGCCCTTAAGATTTGGAGACTATTTATATGGGGAGAGATGTCAGATATTCACAGATCATAAAAATTTGAAGTATGTATTAACCCAGAAGGAACTAAATCTTAGATAGCAAAGGTGGATTGAGCTTATCAAGGATTATGACTGCACCATTGATTATCATCCCAGAAAAGCTAATGTGGTAGCAGATGTATTGAGCCAAAAGTCCACAACCACTTTGTCCCATATTAAGACTGTGTATTTACCGTTGATAGTAGAGTTGAGGGCACTAAATGCTGAATTATCAGTAAAAAATTCTAGAGCTTTGTTGGCTAATTTTTGAGTCAGGCCTACATTGGTGGATGAGATATGTAAAGCTCAAACTCAAGATCCGCAATTAATGAAAATTATGGATGCTGTTCAGAATAGATCTCGAGCAGATTTTATAATTGAGAAAGATAGTATTTTGACACATGGGAATTGTGTATGTGTTCTAGAAGCAGAGGATCTTAGAAAGCAGATAATGAAAGAAGCTCATTATTCAGCTTATACTATGCATCTAGGAAGCACCAAAATGTACCGAACTATTAAACAAAGCTATTGGTAGAATGGCATGAAGAGAGAGAGAGCTGAATTTGTATTTAGATGTTTGGTGTGCTAGCAGATAAAGGCAGAACATCAAGGCCCAGCCAGAAAGTTACAACCACTTCCTATTCCTGAGTGGAAGTGGGAGTACATCACTATGGATTTTGTCTCAAGTCTTCCAAAAACAAAGAAGGATAATGATGCAGTATGGGTGATTGTTGATAGACTAACCAAGTCAATCCATTTTCTTCCTATTAAGATGACTTTTTCACAGGATAAGTTGGTAAAGCTATATATAGATGAGATTATTAGCAGATATAGGGTTCTTATTTTCATTGTATCTGATAAAGATCCTAGATTCACATCATAATTTTGGCCAAGTTTGCAAAAAGCTTTGGATACTAAATTAAATTTCAGTACTGCTTTTCATCCATAGACTGATGGATAGTCAGAGAGGACTACTCAAACTTTAGAAGATATGCTATGGATATGTGTCATAGAGTTCACAGGCAGCTAAGATGAATATTTACCATTAATGAAATTTGCCTACAACAATAGTTATCACTCCAGCATAGGTATGGCACCATATGAGGCTTTATACGGTAGAAAATACAGGATTCCAATACGTTGGGATAAAGAAGGAGAAAGAAAACTCTTAGGTTCAGAGATAGTACAGATTATAGCTGATTAGATCAGATTAATCAGGAAAGATTAAAGACAGCACAAGACCGACAGAAAAGCTATGCAGACCCAAAATACAGAGATGTGGTTTTCAATGTGGGTGATAAGGTATTTCTTAAAATTTCTCCTTGAAAAGATATATTATAGTTTAAAAATAAAAAAGTTGAGTCCAAGATATATCAGACCATATGAAATAATAGAGCGTATCGGACCAGTGGCATATCGGTTGGCACTACCATCAGAACTTTCTCAAATTCACAATGTGTTTCATATTTTCATGCTATGGAAGTACATTTCAGATCCATCACATATTTTATAGTCCAAAATAGTTGAATTGAAAGAAGATTTAACTTATCCAAAAGAACCAGTGTAGAGAAAAGAAACAGTTGCATCCGTGAATCATACCATTAGTTAAAGTTTATGACAGAATCATAATACAGAAGAAGCCACATGGAAGAGAGAAGATGAAATGAAAGATAAGTATCCACATCTATTTCAGATTAAAGATAATAGAATTTCGGGATGAAATTCTTTTCAAGGAGAGGAAAAATGTAACACCCCGAATCCAGAATGTAGTGAAGTAAAGCATTAGCATTTAGCTTTCATGTATATCTAAACGGTATAGCATTTTATTCATGTTATATTTGAGCATTTGAAACTTAATTAATTAGTATTAGTGAAGTATAAATTTGTTTGATATTTGAGGCAGAGATTGATTAAGAGATTGAAGTGATAATAATGACATTGAAGTTGAAATTGGATGACTAATTAAAATAGAATGAGCTGACATTTTGAAAGACATCTAGATATATATATTTTTTGTGGCAAAGTGTGTCGAGCCGACTCGAAATCTAGGTGAGCCGACTCGACTGCAGGATGACAGCAAAAATAAAGTGGGTCCCAAATATTCTGTGTTTTGATTTAAAAGGGTTCTTAACGGGGTTAACTCAGTAGCTTCAAAACTTAAACAAATGGGCTGAAATTTCTTTTAGCAGCATCTCAGCAAGTACATTAATTGCATGCTTTCAATGGGGGTAACATGTGGCTAGCTGCTCTATTGTTTTAATTCAGTCCTAAGCCTTGACTATTAGTTCTTTTCTGTTTCTGATTTAATTCCTCAGTTAAAACATATAGAATAGAGAGAGAGGGGACTGTAGAAGACCATTTTCTCAACTAGAAATTCAGAAGAATTCAATAAGCAAAGGGTGATTTCAAATTAAAAGAAGAAGATTGCTGAAATTGCTGATTTTAAAAAAGAAAAACTTGTGTTGAGCTCAGCAGAGTTTTAATCAATTAAGGTAAGGATTTTAATCTCTAAATTAGATCTAAATTGAATCTTAACTAATTACCATCAGATATGATATTTTGATAAATCAAATTATAGATTTAAACTTGAATTGAGGAGAATTTGTTGCTGTAATTTTCTGAAACCAGAAAATGATCTAGAATCTTTTAGCAAATAAGTTGAAATTTGTGTCGAATGAACTTAGGATAAATTATAAAATGAAATACAATTAAATTGCTAAAATTTTGAGTTTATATTGAGATTTAGCTAATCCTAAAATAAAGCAAAATAAAATTAACAAAAGCAAGAGTTAGAAGGGCTAAAGAATAGGCATAACAAGCCAAGAATGCATTCTTATGTTTATGCATCATGTAAGTGTTAGATGTATGTCCTAGAAGTTAATATGGCTGACATATTATAATAAGCTTAGGACATAATTTATACTTAATACATTAATTTAATCAATAAAAGGGCAAGTTTAATTTTATTCAAGAGTGATGTGTCTTTGAATCATCTATGAAATTAATACTAATTCGATGCATATTCTTAAGATATTGAGAATTAGAGGCATGTATAATTAATTCTTAAATACTTTTGATCATAGTATCATCATGAAGATGATGATCGATTTGGATAGACCGACACACAGATCGCTTCTTTTAAGATAGATGAGTCTCTGATCTACAGTGTAGAAATATGAAGCGATGAGTGTGGATAGTTGTTAGAGAACAACTAGTACTGAGCGTGACCATATGAGAGATCACTTGAATTTTTAATCAATCATCAATAATCATCTCGATATTGTAGTTGTGTGAATAGTTTTTTGACTTATGATGGTATGACTGCTCATAGTAAGGCTGCTGGAGTTTGATTGATATATAAACATGGCCTCATTGCGATCTTGTAGTAGATATTGATGATAATTGATCCACTGTAGAAGTAGGATGTGTATCTAGATAGAATCTATCGATTTTAATAGAGAGGAGTAGTCCTATGAGATTTGAGAGCCTAAGTCCGAGAGTCTGTGGCCACAGCAGTGTGATCGATGAAAAAAATATTCATGAGAATCACAATTAGACTTGAACTAATCGAATTTATTATATGATTGATGATGAGGTTTGATGATTTATCCATGATCTGCCATCTAATCAGAACTCACGATAGAGAGACTGAATCACATGTGAACTATACCATAAGATTCTTTTCAATTCTATTGAGTTGCCATTATATACTGCTAGATATCACTGATGGATTATGAGAGCTTACTAGGGTTACTCAGAATTGACAATCCTTGATGAGCTAGAGTAAAATCGTTTCGATCTATTGAAAAGAGTTTTAATGATACTATAATAGAGATCATTGTATATCTCACTGCTATATAGAATTGAACCTATGGGGTCACACAACAAAGGGATTAGATCTGAAATAAGCAATTAGGCTTATGAAGTCTTAATTAGATTTAGAAAATCCTATTGGGTTCAGAATAACCTTGCCAGCGTATGGTTGAACTTAATTTTCTCTTTGCACTTGAATTTTTTATTTGATAAGATTAATTTGAGTTAATTATCTGCTAATAATCTTAGTGAATTAAATTCATTGGACTCTAATTGTTGGGTGCTTAAGGTTTAAATCATATAAATTAAAGGTTTAAATCTTTAATTAATTTTCTTGATTATTTCATAGGACGCCACTTGATTTGATCAAGTTAGGTGTGCCCACCTTAAAGAGGGCATGTGAGACCAGCATGGGATGTCTCCTAGGCCCCATGTGGCATATAAAAAATAGATAAAAAGGCTCCAATTGTTGGCACCTAATAGATCTCCTAAAGGAGGTCAAATATCTAAGGCAACAAAGATTCCTAATGCAAGTAGGACTTGTATTAAGAGGCTATTTAATTTTGAATAGGATTCAAACCTTTTGCCTATTTAGGAGCCTTCTCTAAGACTCTTATGATTAGAATTTCAGTAGCTCCCATGCCTCCTAAGAGTCCTCACTGTTGGGAATAGTGTCCCAAAATCAATCGTCAGTCTGTTGACGGTTGTGCTCATTTTTGTATATGTACATGAATTATAAATTAATATAAATTATTTTGATATTTTTTATCACAAAATATTTCATCTTCTAATGAACTCCTATGTTGTGGTGAAGTCCTTAGGACTATTTAGACTCGACAAAAGAGGATTTGTCGTTTAGTCCTTAAACCAGTTCGCGACCAAATGATACGTTGTTACCAAGGACAACAACGTTTATCAATCATAGGTCATTGTGTGCCATATGGGTTGGTTGTCCTCTTAACCAAAGAGTGTGGAGACACTGGTATGGCATACAGGTGAGATGTAAGGGTACATTTGTACTGAACGTGACCGACTCCGGAGCTATTTCTGCTGTCAAGATTTGCTCCGATAGAATATGAGTATAAATATCCCTCCGACCTGAGATTACCACGGTGATTTGCAAGCAACTCACTGCACTTAGGCACTGGACTACCTGAATTTTAATTCAGTGACGGAAGGCTGCTGGGTGTAGTCAAGTACTTGACTTGTCGGTGCGTGTGTCAAGAT
>KE506047.1:137475-148963 GCA_000441515.1 Elaeis oleifera
GGTGAATACCTTAGTCAAAAATTTTTGGGATATCTTAAAGACAACGGCATAGTCTCTCAATGGACTCCTCTTAGAATACCTCAGCTCAATGGAGTATCTGAAAGGAAGAATAAGACCCTATTAGATATGGTCAGATCCATGATGTGCTTCACTGATTTATCCTTATATCTTTGGGGACATGCCTTATTAATTGCAGTTCACCTATTAAATAGGATTCCATCAAAATCCATTCCTACCACACCATATGAGATATGGCACGGTAAGAAGCTGAGTCTAGGTTATCTTAAGACTTGAAAATGTCAGGCCTATGTCAAAAGATAGATGGCTGATAAATTAAAGATAGATCTATAATAGCTCATTTTATAGGGTATCCAAAAGAATCAATGGAATACTACTTCTACTTTCCACAAGATCACAATATAATTGTGAGTCAGAACGTCATATTCCTAGAAAAATAGTTTATCCAGAATCATGATAGTGGGAGATTAGTTGAGCTTGAAGAGAAGGTCTTTGAAGAACAAATAGCTATGGATCCTCAGAAATTCATTATTCATGAGCTAGTAGTTATTATTCCTCCACCACCTCATAGACCTAGAAAGATCCTCCAACCTCTAGAAAGGTACATAGGTATGCTTATAGAGGAAGTAAAAGAATATTCCTTATGGAAGATAAGAGTCATGGTGATGATCCTAATATATTTGATGAGGCAATATCTAACATCGATTTTGAAAAATATTAGATGCAATGAAGTCAGAGATTGACTCGATGCACTCGAACGAAGTATGGACCTTAGTGAATCTACCCGAGGGTATAATATCCTTTGGGTGTAAATGGATTTATAAAAAGAAATAGGTACCGATGGTAAGGTAGAGATCTATAAAGCTAGGCTCATGACAAAAGATTATAGTCAGTGTGAAGGCATTAACTATCAATAAATCTTTTCGTCCGTAGCCATACTGAAATCCATCTGCACACTACTTACTGTTGCAGCTTACTATGATTATAAATCTGACAGATGGATGTGAAAACTATTTTCTGAATAGATATCTTGAGAAAGATATCTACATAGAGCAGCCTTTGGGTTTCACATCAGGTGGTGGTAATCACTGAGTCTGCAAGCTACAAAGTTCATATATGGGTTAAAGCAAGTTTCTCGAAGTTAGAATCTTCATTTCGATGAAGCGATCAAATCATTTGATTTCATCAAGAGCAAAGAGAAATCTTATTATACAAGAGGATCAGTGAGAGTGCAATAATATTTTTTATATTGTATGTGGATGATATTCTTCTTATTAGGAATGATATTCCCATGCTGACCTCGATCAAAAGATGGTTGTCTAAGAATTTTTTATGAAAGATCTAAGAAAGTATCCTATATTCTTTGAATAAAGGTCTATAGGGATAGATCTAAAAGGATACTAGGCCTATCACAAAAGCTGTATGTAGAGAAGTGCTGAAGAGGTTCAGCATAAAAAATTCTAAAAGAAGATTTTTAACTTTTAAGCAAGGTATTCGTCTTTTCAAGATGATATGTCCGATCATATCTGAGAAAGTTCAACACATAAATAGGATTTCTTATGCCTCGATCATAGGGAGCCTCATATATGCCATGCTGTATACTCGATCTGATATTGTCTTTACTATGAGTGTCACAAGCAGGTATCAGTCGAATCCAGATGAGGAGCACTGGATAGCTGTGAAAAATATCCTTAAGTACTTAAGAAGAACTAAAGATCTATTCTTGATCTTTGGAGGAAGTTCTGAGTCACGAATCGAGGGATATACTAATTCAGATATGTGTTCGCATGCAATGGTGACGCAGTCAACTAGAAGAGTTTCAAGCAATCCATCATAGCGGATTTGATCACAAAAGCTTAATATGTCACTGCTTTGGATCTTGCAAAGGAAGGCTTCGGGTTCAAGAAGTTCATCGTGAAGCTTGGGATAATGACATCAGATGTCATAACACTTTATTATAACAACAATGGAGCCATAACACTTGTTAAGAAGCTGAAGTCTCATCAGAAATCAAAGTACATCGAGTGGCGGTTTCATATCATACGCGGCTACCTCGAAAAAAATATGTCACGTTGTGAAGAGTAGACTCTGCAGATAATGTAGTAGACCTGCTAACAAGTAATTGAGCCAGCCGAAGATGGAAGTCCACTTTGAGAAGATAGGACAGATTAGTGGCCAATTGACTTTAGTCTAAGTAGAAGATTGTTAGATGTATGTCCTAGAAGTCAATATAGCTGACACATTATAATAAGTCTAGGATACAATTTTGTACTTAATACATTGATTTAATCAATAAAAAATAAGTTAATTTCATTCAAGAGTGATGTATCCTTCAATCATCAATGGAATTAATACTTCGATACATATTCTCAAGGTGTTAAGAATTAGAGGCATGTATAATTAATTCCTAAATACTCTCGCTCATAGTATCATCACGAGGATGGTGATCGATCTGGATAGACCGACGCACATATCGCTTCCTTCGAGATGGATGAGTTTCTTGTCTACAGTGTAGAGATACTGAGCGACGAGTGCGGATAATTATTAGAGAATAACTAGTACTGAGCGTGACCACACAAGAGATCACTTAAATTTCTAATCAATCATCAGTGATCTTCTCGATGCTGTAGTTGTATGAATAATTTTTGACCTGTGATGGTCCGACTGCTCGTAGTGAAGTTGTTAGAGTTTGACTGATACATAAATATAGCCTCATTGAGATCTTGTAGTAGATGTTGATGACAGTTAATCTACTGTAGGAGTAAGATGTGCATCTAAATGGAATTTATGGATCTTAATAGAGAGGAGTAGTTCTATGAGATTTGAGAGACTAAGTTCGAGAGTCTGTGACTATAGTAGTATGATTGATATAAAGAGTCTCCATAAGGATCACAATTGGACTTGAGCTAATCGAATTTATCACAAGACTGATGATGAGGTTTGACAATTTATCCATGATCTGCCATCTAGTTAGGACTCACAATAGAGGGATTGAATCACATGTGAACTACATCTTGAGATTTTTTTCGGTTCTACTGAGTTGCCACTACATATTGCTAGGTGTCACTGATGGATTGTGAAAACTCACTAGGGTTGCTCAGGATCGACAATCCATGATGAGTTAGAGTGGAATCATTTCGATCTACTGAAAAAATTTTAATGATACTATGATAGAGATCATTGTATATCTTACAACCAGATAGAATTGAACCTATGAGTCACACAACAAAGGGATTAGACTTCGAATAAGCAATTGGATTTATGAAGTCTCAATTGAGTTTAGAAAACTTTATTGGGTTCAAGATAACCTTATTAGCACATAGTTGAACTCAATTTTCTCTTTGCACTTGAATTCTTATTTGATAAGATTAATTCAAATTAATTACCTACTAATAACCTTGGTGAATTACATTCATTGGACTCCAATTATTGGGTACCTAGGGTTTTGGATCATATGAATTAAGGATTCAAACCTTTAATTAATTTTTTGATTGTTTGCATGGGGTGCCACTTGATTTGATCAAGTTGGGCGCGCCCATCTTAAAGAGGGCATGTGGAGCCAGAATGGGGCAACCCCTAGGCCCCATGTGGTATGTAAAAAAGTGGATGTAAAGGCTCCAATAGTTGGCACCTAATAGATCTCCTAAAGGGGGTCAAATATCTAAGACAACAAAAATTTCTAATGCAAGTAGAACTTATATTAAGGGGCTATTTGATTTTGAATAGGATTCAAATTTTTGCCTATTTAAAGGGCCCTCTCTAAGACTCCTATGATTATAATTCTAGCAGCTCCCATGCCTCCCAAGAGTCCCCACGCCTCTCCCTCTCTTCTCCCTTCTAGTTCCAACACCCAAAGGTTGGCATCATCCATCTCCACGCCCAAGAGGAGCTTGGGCGTCCGCTTTTCTTGCTAATTTTAATCTTGGTTGGTTCATAATCAAGGAAGAAGAATAAGAGAAGAAGAGAAGAAAAAGATCAAAGAGTTGATCGCGATCCAGGCTTCGTTCAGATTCGCAAGGTGATTGTTCTTGAAGAAAAGATCAACACCAAGAGGACTGTTCCAGGCTAATCTTGAATGGATACCCATAGAGGTCGGATACTTACGCAGCTAAGGAAGAATATACTCTCTTTCAGATCTAGATTTGAATAAAGAAATTACGAAACAGATATGTGATACGATCACATATTAATTTAGCATAAAATTTAGCATGTGTTCAATTTCAGCATATGAAGTAGATCCATATGTTCTATATTTTATGCATGTATAATTTAGATTAAAGGTATTTAATCTTCTATTCCACTGTATTATTTAAAAAAAAAATTTGAAACACATATGCATGCCCTGATATGAAATTCCAACTGTAAGCATAACATTAATCAGTGTGTACCAAATTTTATAGGAGGGACAGAAGACTCAAGGACTGTTTTGGGAGAGTCAAGCACAAAAGAGGTGCAATAGCTAGCAAAAGGTGAGTGATTTTTCATCTAACTTTGATACTTTTTCACTATATTTTGCTATGAAAGGATCTACTTTGAAAGAAAGTTGGATATCTATTATTCTACAGCTCATGTATGTGTATGCAAGCAAAGAAATAGGGAATGATTTTCTGTTGACAGATTATTCTAGAATATGTATATAAATGTGTAACCAGTTTGGATAGCATAGCATTTTTGGCTTGAAATATTTTAAATTAGCTTGTCAGTTTTTGAAAATTTATTAAGCATATTTTCAATAGGCTACCCATAAGAGTGATCAACCTATAGGATGTTCTATAGCATCAGCTTGTGAGACAGCAAAAAACAGACAGCACCTCCTTAGCGAAACAGCATGCCCAGTGGGGCTTAGTAGTATCAAATGCTCCGTATCGATTATCCATGATAGGGTGTGCTGTGGTGTAATCGGCGATAGGCAGCAGATTTTTTTGGTTTAAAATGATCTTTTACATGGTTTATTCCTATTTAGCAAATAACATGTTTTGGAAATGTATCAATAGTATATGGTATGTTATGTTATTATGAGTATCACAACTAAATTTTTCTATTGCTCCATTGTTAGATGGTTTATCCACTCATTGAGACTTAGGTCTCATTCCCTCTCACATCTTTTTTGCAGATTTGGAGCATTATAGCTAGGCACAGAAATAAGGTATTAACATCTTCATCAGCATACATCTTAGCGAGGTTGGTCATGTCAGTAAAGTGAGGAGTATTTTGGTCATATCAGTTGGAGAGAGATGCATTTTGGTTATATCTGCTAGTGAGGAGAGCATTTTAGAGGATATGTTGTATATTTTGGATTTATTCAAATCAAAAAGATGTAGATGTATTATATTTTAAAGCCATATGTATAAAGTTATGAAATGATAAATGAAAGTATAAAATTGTTTGTGAATCATGTTAAGTGGATGTGTGATTTATGTTCGATTTAACTGTAGCAGGATATGATAGCTGAACAGAATTTACTAGTGGCTTATGAACCACGGTATAAGGTACTGATAGACTTTGCTCAACTATTATACCCTTGCTCGATTTAGGAAGTGGGGTGTGACAGTGACCATGTGCTTCAATTCTTCTATCATGAGTCCCGATATGATAGAGGTTATGAAAATTCGTCAAATACCATCGTCTGTTATATGTAAATTTACTTGAGTTCATTCGTAAAATCTGATGGAAACTCTTTTCCATCATTCACACTGTCCTAATCAAGATCTTCAGAATTCAATCTTATAAATCACATAGGACTACTCCTTAACTACTAAGATCGATAGATTCCATCTAGATATATATCCTATTCCTATAATGAACCTACTGCAGCCAACATACACCTCAAGACTCCATATGGCTAAGAGATCGAGTTATGGTGTAGTCAAACTACAGCAACCTTATTGTGAACAGATAAGGCACGGTAGATTTAAGAACTAGTCATACAACTACAGCATCGAGAATATCACTGATGAGTGAATAGACATCTAAGTGACTTCTCTTGTTGGTTACACTCTGTATCTTTGTTCTCTAATAATACCTACCTCTTGCTTCAGTGTCTCCGCACTATAGATTTGAGACTCGTCCATCCTTAAGAAAGTGATCCGTGCATCAATCTTATCGGATCAATCATGTCCCTATGATGATCCTTCGATCTGGAATAATTTAAGAATTAACTATCAATGATACATGTCTCAAATTCTCAACTCTTGAGAATATGTGTCATCATCTTATTAATTCTCTGGATAATTCATGGACACATACATTGCATGAATAAAATTAACTGTTCTAATTAATTAAATAAGTACAAAATTATATCCTAGAAAGAATTAATATATTAGTCTGATTGGTTTTTAGGGCATATATCTAACAGATCCTAGAGCTGATGTAGCCTTCTATTCATGTGATACAACCATTATGTCAGTAGTGAAATATAACTTGAATAGGTTGAAGTCTCAAAAGAAAGTTTCAGAAAAAATATATGTACTAGAATAGGAGCATTACCAAGTATGAACAAAAGGGTTGAATAAAAAATGAAATTTCATTTCACATCAACCCCTATAGATTTGTAATGGTTGTTTAAAAAGCTATTGTCCAAAACAATTGGAACACTTGTGTATGACATATTCTAAACCAAAAGAAATTATAAAGACATTTACAAACTATCCAGAACAACTGAAATAATTTACTACAATAAACACTCTACTAACTCTCCTTTTCTCCCTGGCTTTGCTAAGTCTGAGTTAATGAAGAGCTTTGGCTATCCTCAAAGCTCTCTATGATTGAAGTATTTTCAAGTGATGGTATGGCGACACCTCTAACTGCAAATTGATGGTAGTATCTCCAAGGGTCTGAATGGTGCTACTTCAAGGCATCTTTAGATCACAAACATTGGTAATATCTAGGGACAACATTACTATAGACTCACTACACAATAAGATACCTAACATAACTTAGTCCAATCTTAGACTCCATAACCTTGTATGACCTGTTATAAAGAATGTATGCAATTTTAGCATTATAGTGCATAAAATTATAATTAGAAAGAACTAACATTCGTATTGAAGTAAATATGAAACAATGTTATCCTTTGACTACCACTTGCAATTAGATTTTGCCCTCCTTGCCTATGTGGGACTCTTGGCCTCCTTGCACTCATTGGTATTTGACAAGTGGCTCCTACACCTTGATTCTTTCATGGTCTCCCTCTTCTCCTAATGTACAAGATTTGCATAAAATTTTACAGAGTTGTTGTGACTTATGTAGAACTATAAGGCATCATATATTATATTCTTTATACATGCTTGGAGTTTCTTAGGTCTATATCCTTTAGATTGGTCTTTGTGCTTACATATTCTTTTATTATGGCCCTATTGGCTACAAGCCTTGCATTGCATTTTCAATCTAGTCCTAGCTAGCTTGTCATTGTTCTTGGATTTTTCATCTTTGTTCTTCCTTCCATTCTTCTTAGACCTTCTAGGCATCTTCTTGATGGGAAGGGACAAGATAGAGTCTCATTATTATTTTGGGGCCATATCCTTTGGCCATTCAATGATTACAATACATACTAATAAACTATCAAGTATAATTTCTTCTTGTAGCAATCATCTACATACATATGTCCATCTTGTTTCATCCAATTGATGTATGAGATTTAATGAATGCAAGACGATTAAGTCCTACTATCTACATGAGCAAAAACTTCTTACTAAGGTCGACAATACACCTATCATCTAAAACTCTAACTTCAAATTTTAACTTCTATTAGGCCCTAGAGTGTAGACTCTGGATTCCACTTTAGCATTTTCCAACTTCTTTTTTATTTTTGGATATATATTGTCATTTGAGTTTACCATCATATATTCTTCTCAAACATCCTCTCCATCAATACAACTCTTATTCTTCTAACATATCTATTATATGTTTATGTCTTACCCGAACAATGTAACCATTAAAAGTCTTTGCTATATATTGTCAATTATGCCACTCTTTTAAAAGATACTGATAAATGCCAGATAGAAGTGGGCTGGACCTTGGTTCATTAAGTCTTTAACAGCCTTGTCTGGTAATTCTTGCATCTCCTTAATGGCATCATTAAAAGTTGCCTGATTTATCATCCATACAACTACCAAACCATTTTTAAGTGTATGGCTAAGACTGGATTTTCTCTGGTTGGCATATATATGCCTCATATAGTTTCCATGCTCTACATGTAGAATCAATTTTCCAACTGGATGAAGAAGGCCCCATGGCAAACAAATTTATGTGTTAAGTTATTAACATAATATAAAAAAATAATCAATAAAAATAGAAAATAAGTTGTTAAGGTACTAACAAAACTATCTTCTCCTAGTCACTAATTATTGTGTAGCCATAGCCATCATGAATTTCAAAATTATTAAGCAGTAGTTTTAAGAACCAATTCCAAATATTCTCGCTCTCACCTGCAATAACTATCCAAGCTATTGGGAGCATTTGCTTATTCTCATCTCTTTCTATAGTATAAAGAAGTTAGACTCCTAGAAATATCTTTAAGAAACAACCATCCAATCCAATAATTGGCCAACATCTTGCTAGCCAACCTCTTTTCAGAGCATCAAATCCCATATAAAATCTATAAAAATATGGCTTCCCCCTAGTAGTTGGCCTATCAACTTTAATCTTAAAAATCTTATTCTTATTTATCCTTCTCAACTCTGCAGTATAGGACCATAATTTGCTATAATGGTCCTCTAGAGTACCGATAATCATTATCAATATCCTCCACTTGGCTTTATAACGGTTAGATTTGTGCCCTAGAAGCCAATTGTTGGCTGACACATTATGTAATTCCAGAGCTTAAACTTATACTTGTAATTTTCATTATCAATAAAGGGCTTTGTCATTCCAATCATATTTATGTGTCCATGATTTATCCTAAAATTAATAAAGATGATTTTGTATATTCTTAAAGTATTAAGAATTTGAGACATACATTAATTAGTGATTAATTTCTAAATACTCTCGATCAAAGGATCATCACGGAGGATAGTGATCAATCCATTCGAGATCGATGCACAATTCACCTCCTTTGTGCGCAGATGAGTCTTGGGTCTGCAGTGCAGAGACATTAGGGTGAGGATATGGGTGGTTGTTAGATAACAACTTACACTGAGCATGACCAACACGAGAATCATATAGATATCTACTCACCTCAGTGATCTTCTCGATGCTGCAGTAGTGTGAGTGGTCCTTTGACTTGCGGTATCATTGACTATTCACAGTGAGGCTACTGAGTTTGACTGCATATTCTCTCGATCCCTAACCATTTAGATCCTTACTGTGTATGTTGGCTTCAGTAAGTTCAGGTTCGCTATTTGGAGTATGATGCACCTAGAAAGAATCTATCAATCTTGATAGAAAAAGAGAAGTCTTATGCGATTTTCGAGACTGAGTTCAGAAAGTCTTTGGCCAAAGTAAGTTGATACTAAAAAGAATTTTACAAAATTTACAAATGAACTCGAGTCCAACCAATCTAGCATATGATTGACGATGGGGTCTAATGAGTTCTCCATGACCTTCGTCAA
This sequence comes from Elaeis oleifera, assembly GCA_000441515.1. Classification (NCBI taxonomy): domain Eukaryota; kingdom Viridiplantae; phylum Streptophyta; class Magnoliopsida; order Arecales; family Arecaceae; genus Elaeis; species Elaeis oleifera. The sequence goes on from KE506047.1 coordinate 147,042, forward strand.
GTCGGGACTCACGATAAAAGGACTGAATCATACGATAACTGTACCTAAAAGTTTATACTTTTATTCTACTAGGTTGTCACTACATACTGTTAGGTGTCACTGGTGGATCATGAGTCTCATCGGATATCGTTTTGATGATCGATGGTCCTTAAAGGGTAGAATTAAAAATATTCCAATCCATCGAAAAGAGTTTGGATGATATTATGATGGAGATCACAATATATCTCACTACCAAATAGAATGAAACCTATGGGATCACATATTAAAAAAATTAATCTCAAATTTGCTAATTAGACTTATGAAGTTCTAATTAGATTAGGATTTATTGAAATCCTATTGGGTTAAATAAACCATGCTTGCACATGGTTAAATCTAATTCTTCTAGGAACTTTGATTGGATCAAGGTCCATAGCCTTGAACCTAACCTAAATCTATTTGGATTTAATTGGACTCTTAATTATGAGCCCAAGAGAATTTGATTAAGCCAATTAGTTGGCTAAATTATCTCCTTATTATCTCTACATTATCTCCTAATTATCTTTAAGTGGTGTGTGGATAACTGGAAAGAATGGGTGGTGCCTACCTTTATTTTGGCAAGACCATGGGGCGCTAATCCCATGGATATTGTATAAGGGGCCCACACCCTTATGTGGCATGACATGGAGGAGAGAGAGAGAGGGCCATGCCACCTCTTATACCCTAAGGGACGCCAAGTGTTGGCACCCCATCTACATGCTTTTCATAACATGAGGCGCCCAATCAGATTGGAGTGCCCCATGTATTTACCAAAGGAGGCTAATTATATACCAATTAAGTCTGATTTTATTGAGAAAAAAATTAGATTAAAAGGTAAGTTTTTATGAGATAAGAATATACTTTTAAGTTAATTAGATTCCTCTTTTGAGTCAAGGTAGAGTCTATTTAAGAGAAGGTCTCTTAGGGTTTCTAGTTAATATAATTTTGTGAAATCAAATACTCTCCCCTCCCTTCTCCATGTCTCCCCTCCTCCCTCTTTTCTCTTCCACACCCAAGGCTTGGGTGTCCCATTATTCTACACACCAAGGTGGAGGTGATTTCTTCAAGAGCGAAGAACGAGAAGAAGAAGACTGCTAGATCAAAGAGTTGATTTCGTAGTCTAGATCAAAAAGTTGATCGAGATTCTTAAGGTCGAGATTCTACTTGGAGAAGAAGAATCTATTATGAGAAGATCAGTTCAAGATTGATTTCGATGGATATCCGTAGAGATCGGACATGTGTGTGGCTCAAAGAACCTTAAATCAGTGATCATCAATTACGATGAATATCTACCCATACTAAAGTATTGAGATTCGATCTCATACTTACTTTTAATTTTAGATTATATATGTATGTCTTTTCTTCTAGGTTTGGATAGAATTAGATATGATCTTATGCATATGGGGTTAAAGGGTTTAATAAGATCATTTTTCGCTACAATTAAAAATTTAAAATCCACATATGCTGCCTACCCGATTTTCTAATAGTGGTATCAGAGCTACTGATTTTTAAAAATACATATGATCTAATTTTAGTTTTGATCTGAAAGTTTTAGTGATTTAAAATCGATCTTGTGCTGATATAAGGTTGTCCTGGTGTAGGATTTATCCCTTATATTGTAAAGGTTGTCCTAGCACAAGATTGATCGATTTTGAAAATTATTTTCAAAGTAATTAAATCAATCTTTTAGATCTAAAAATTAGCATATATGATATGTTTAATTTTAAGTTTAGATCTGAAATTAGAATGATTAAAAGTTCACATCAAATTGATATAAGGTTGACCTGATATAGGGTTTACCTCTATATTGTAAAGATTATCCTAGTTTGATGTGAATCAATTTTTAAAAAGATATTTTTAAATATTTTAATCTTTATTTTAGATATAATTTTATATGTATTTGACAT
>KE506048.1:12294-45220 GCA_000441515.1 Elaeis oleifera
CCCTCTGCCTATAAATAGGCCCCCAGATACGTTATTCTCTAAGCTCTGGTCTCTAGCTTAAACTCTGCTAAAATCTCCGTTCGAGCACTCCATTCTTGTTGAGGCAGAGAACTGACTTGAGCATCGGAGGGTCTTGCCGGAGCAACCCCACCTCCGGTTTAGACTTCCTTTGCAGGTCCCGGCGACGACCGCGACATCCTCGACTCCAGCATCTCCGACGTCGACGGATTTTCCAGCAACAATATATAATTAGAAGTTTTTGAGAATATTTGAAAATTCTTTCGACGATTCATTGCATAGCAATATTTTTATGTATATACACATAATAATGAAAGATTATATTATATTATTGTTGTTATTTTAAATTATGAATGTTAGGCCATAATATTTTTATAGTTCAAATTAAGTTTTTCTCAATATTTGATGCACTTTTTTTATAGTTTTTATAAAATCCATCTGTAATTGTGTTTTAAGATTTATGTATGTCATTTTTAATAGTTTTTGTCCTAGTGCATTTTTTTTTGAAATATTTTTTTCGAATAACGATTGACTTTATAGGTGGATATAAATGCAAAAATAGATGTAATTAAAATTTCATCTAAACTTATATTAAAAGAAATCAAATCTAGATGAGCTCTTGTAAAATCACAATCACATTTAAAGTTATATAGTTTAGCTTTAACTGTTATCTCTCTATTTTTTTTATAACAAATTCAGCTAAGCATTTTTTTGATTAATTTTTTATTTTTATTTATAACTTAGAGTAAAGACCATTCCACTTTTGAAGAGTATGATTATTTTATATCTATTGTTAATTTTATACTTTTTCTAAATATTTCAATTACTATAAGCTTTATATCTTTTATCTATATTTTGATTAAAGCTATGTTGTGAAATGCAGGTCACTTGCTAGTGGCAATACATCAAAGAGGAGTTCAAAAATCTCCTATAGCGACAAATGGCACCAATTTAAAGGGAGTTCAGAATACCTTATATAAAGTTGGGATGTACAATTCCTTCATAGTTCTTTAAAAAAAAAATCTATATTGCAAAATTAATTGTAGTGTACAATTTTTTTTAAAAATATATATGTGCAGTAAAGTTTGAGTATATAATTAAGTATGATATGTGGCATCGTATCAGCACTCCAACATCGCTATCCATTTCATTACCATGTATACAGTGAAATTTAACTATAATGTATAGTTTCTTTGAAAAAAAGTGTCGTAAAATTTGAATGTACAATTAAATATGGCATGTGGCATCGTGTCAAGATTCCAAAATCACTATCTATATCTTCATTTACATCATCGACTCATGTCATCAGTCCATGCAATTGATCAACATCATCAGTCCATATCGTTAGCCATCCACATCATTAGTTCATGTCATCGCCCATGCCGTTGGTCCATGTCATTTGTCATTGTCTACATCATCATCGTGGCCATTGATCTACATCATTATTTCATGTGGTCGTCTTCTCGTATCTGTGGGAGGAAAGAAAGGAAGAAAAAAAAGAAAGAGGCTACACGTGGGTTGAGAGAAATGAGGCAAAGATATTTCTTATCTAATAATTAGTGAAGAGAGGTGCCATCATGCTAGATTTAAATGAACAAAAGTGGTTTCCAACTCAACACAATATTCTTTAGTGATACATGGCAATGCACAAAAGGAGAGTTCAAAACTCCCCCATATAGAGTTGGGTATATAATTTCTTTAATAATTTTATTAAAAGAAATATATATAATAAAGTGTAATGGTAGTGCACAGTCTCCTTTTAAAAAAAGCATACAATAAAATTTATGTGTACAATTAAATATTATAGATGATGTCATATCAGTGTTTCAACATCACTATCCATATCATTACCATATGCTATAGTGAAGTTTAATTATAATGTATAGTTTCCTTTAAAAAAAATATGCAGTAAAGTATGTGTATATAGTTAAATATGACACATGGCATCTTATTAGCATTCCAAAATTACTATCCATGTTATTGACCCATGTCATCATTCCATGCCATCAATAAATGTCATTGATCCATATTGTCAACCATCCATGTCATCATTCTACATCATTAGTTTGTGTCTTCAAGCTACACTATTATTCCACATCATTCATTATTGTCACATCATCATTTCATGTGGTTGCCCTGCTATTTCTATGGGAGAAAAAGATGAAAAAAGAGAGAAGTTGCAGTTGGTTGAGAGGGATGAGATAGAGATGTTCCTTACCTAACTATTAAGAGAGAGAAGTGCCATCAACTTAGATTTAAATAAAGAAAAAAAGGTTTTGGGCTTAACAAAATGTTTCATGATGACACATGGCAATATATGAAATGAGAGTTCGGAACTCTCCCATAACGACACATGGTGCTAGTTTAAAAGGGTCTAGGACTCTCCTATATAGGGTTGGGTGTACAATTCCTTTAACAATCCTTTTAAAAAAAATCTATACAATAAAGTTTAACTATAGTATACAATTCTCTTTTAGAAAAAATATGCAATAAATTTAAATATATAGATAAATATGGCATATGTATCGTGTAAGTATTCCGACATTATTCTCCATGCCATCACTATATCCTATAGTAAAGTATAACTATAATGTATAGTTCATTTTGAAAATGATGTGCGATAAAGTTTGAGTGTACAGTTGACTATGACATATGGCACTGTATGAGCATTCTAAAATCATTGTCCATGTCATGGACCCATTTTGTTGGTTCACACCATCAACCAACATCATCGGTCCATATTGCTAGCCATCTGTATCATCATTTTACATCATCAATTTATGTCATCAGCCATAAATTGGTCCAAATCATTCGTCATTATCCATATCATCATTGGTGTCATCGACCTATATCATCATTTCATGTGGTCACCCTGTCGTGTCTATGGGAGAAAGAAAGGGAAACAAGACATGGGCTACATGTGGGTTGAGAGGGGTCAAGCAAAGGTATTCCTCATCTAATTATTAGGAGAAAGAGGTGTCTCATGTTATATTTAAATAGAAAAAGAGTTTTTGGGCTTAATAGGATATTTCATGGATTAGCTTTAAATGAAGGGAAAGGCTTAATAGGCATTACATGGATCCGCTTTAAATGGAGGGAAGAGAACTTTTGATTTTTTTTTCTAAAAAAAGAATGGAATAGAGGAGGTAGATTCGTTATGTTCAGGTCATTTCAAAAGCTCTGTTTTAGACTAATCCCTAATTTTCTTATATATAGAGAGCCTCACACCATTAGAATAGAGAAACAAAGTAGGTGCTGTGCAGGATAGTGGCATTTCAAGAGCAATGAAAGAACGTAAGTGTGGTATTTTTTTCTTAATTTTTTTTCATTCCTCATCAATTTGTTAGGAGGTTGCTGCCTCAATAAGGCATCTTTCTAATTCTTGAGGAATAAAAAAATTTGCTCATCAATTGGGTGGGAGGGTTGCTATTTGGATTTAGACGTCCACACCTGTGAAACACATCATTTGAGGTAAAAAATTATCATCAGTCACCTAGGAGGATTGCTTCCTAGATTTTAATAGCCTTCCAAATCCTTATAATGCATCATTTGAAAGAGAAAATTAGAAGGGTTGCTACTTCAGTTGCAGCAATCTTCCACTCTCATTTTCCTGATGCAAGAGGAAGGAGGAAAAAAAGGTGATAGGCCATATGGGTTAACATGTTTGTTTTAATGGATTTAGATCAACAATCTAATAGGTCTAAGCTAGAATCCTTTTTTTTTAATGGTTAATGGATTGTGGATTTGTACAGCAGGTTAATGGGTTTGGGTTACCAAATTTTGGGTTAATGGTTTGGATGACTGAGTATCGGCTTATCAGGTTAATGGGTTATGAGCTATGCATAACATTTAAGGTTAGGGTTAGGGTTAGGTTAGGATTAGGGTTAGGGTTGTAGAGAGGGTTATGGTGAAGAAGGCGATCAAAAGGAGAAAAAATATGGAGGAAACAAGTGCAAAAATTGAATGAGAAAATGTAGAGAAAGTGGTGGGAAACTTACTTGAAAATCAGGCTATTAGGATAGGTTGGTTGAAGCTGATGATAGTTGAAGCGAATGAGGGGGAGGAAAGGAGAAGAGAGGATGACAGCCCACATGATGGAGAGAAGAGGAGGCTTCCTAGGTGGCTTCATCTCAATTTAGTCCATCGATCCCTTGCTATCAATGTTGACATAGAAGATTATGTTTCTTCCAATGGTGGTGGGATGGAGATTGATTGGAATCTATGGCTGATGCAGTCCAAAGCAATGATAGACAAAGGTGCAGATTAAAAGAGAGAAAAGGAGGGAGCTTAGGAGAGAGGTGGCTAATCAGGGGGAGGGGATTAGCAAAAAGATGACCAACTTTGGAGGAGGGAGGGGATCGAGAGAGAGGTGGGCAATCAAAGGGAGGGGTGGGGGAGGGGAAGGGGATCAGGAAAGAGGCGGCCAATCGAAAGTTAGGGTGGGAGAAAGAATGATTTAAGGTTTAAAGATCAATGCTAACTGGATGGCCCAGATTGTGGTACTTATTAGCCAGCAATGGTTAGAACTATGAGAGACATTGATAAATTATGAGGCTCATTGTATAAAATTTTTTTTTCATCTTTTATGAGAATGTCCTCATTAATTTTTTTGAAGAATGGATGTATAAACAAATTATGGGATTGGTTACATAGAAAAAAAACCCTCACTTTTCATAAGGACACTCGCATAATTTTTTTTATGAGAAAAATGTACATAAACAGTTTATAGGATCAGTTGTGTAGAAAGAAAGACCTCACTTTCTGTAGGAGCATCCTTATAAAATTTTTTATGCAAAAATTATTTACAAAATGAATTGTTCCCTACTTTTTGCCCAATTTACAATTTAAAAATATTTGCAAAATATTTTTTCTTTTATTTTTTATGTATATTTCTAACAAGTTAATGCAATATGTTATTTATATTTAAATTGATTTTTTTAAGGCAAACTATAATAACTGTGCAATTAATTTCTACACCAACTTTTGCTTATAGGTATAAATTTACTTTAATATCTATATGTTAGTTAGTCGATCCATTATACTATGGATAGGTTAAATTTATGACTGAACTTATTATTATTGTAACTATTGTTTGGTGATGGCATATGTATTTTCTTCAATATCTATTATGATTCATTTAGTTAATTTAAAAATAGATATAATATACCATTACAATACTAATTTCATGATTTATCAAATTATAAATATGATTTAATTAAAATTTCATCGAGAGTCGTACTATAAGAGATCACCGCTAATGCCACTAGTATATAAGTTAGAACTTCAGAATGATAATTTATTAAGGCTTATGTAGACACTTTTCTAAAACAAGGTTAGGAGCAAGAAGATGATTCATTTGAATGTACTAAAATATAGAGACGAACAAAAAAGATATAGATTGAATTCGAAGAAGGTACAGCATGATTTGTGATAAACATATTAAGAAATCAATTTAAGTTTGAGATCGAGGATTTTAATTATGTGGATAAAGATTATTATAAATATTTACATGAGGGAATTAATATTATTCATAATGATCTTGAGTTCAGGCAGAGGAACTTATAACTTTGATTTGTCTATTGAAAGATATAGACAACCAAAAATTGATTATGATGCATTACAAGAGAAAATTAACAGATATAAAGAATATTTCATCATGATACTGAATCATCGATGGGTGAAACTCCATGCGACTATGTTTGATCTCTATTTTTCACCTTGTCTCAAGACTATGTTTATGTACCCTTGCATCATTGATCAAATTTATATTTTCTCTTTTTTAGAATATAAATATCTAAAATATATAGTATAATATTAATTATATTTATTTACAATGGAATACCATATTATAATATTTTGATTTTCATACATTCAACTTCATCTTAACAATGATAATAGCATAATATTATTCTAATTAATGATGTTATTGACATTATCATGGTTAATGTTGTTATTATTGTTGTTATTATCATTATTCCTAAAATTATTGCAATGATAATTATGCTTATTATTATATTTGTAATTATTGCTCATGCATAGTAAATGTTAAATTTCTATTGTATAAGTGGCATAATAAAAAATAATAATAGGAATAACTTGAAATATTAGCAATTATAAGAAATTTATTATACGACATTCTTAGAGCTAGAACTATCTATAATGATAAAAAATTAGAATAATACAACATCTGTTCGCACCAATTTTTCTATAACAATAGGAATAACTCTTTACTAGATAATTTACTTCAACATGTGTCCATTATAACATACCAATGATTCTACAACATGCTAATATAATATTTGCTTTTCATTTTTTCAGCACAAGTGGAGAAACAATATATGAGAAGAATTAATATTCATGTAAGCTTCTAGAACAAATTATATACTATATATTCTTTGGTTGACAAAATTTTTTCACAATATTTAAGTTATTTGCTTTGTATTTTACACAACCTTGCTGCATAGCATGGGTCTCATACTAGTATTTATAATTTTTTAGTACATTCCTGAACCATTTGATACATAAACAACTTAAATAGTATTTTTATTTTAGAATAGAAAATAAAATTTATTTGATTTTAATTTTAAAAATATAAATATATTTGATCTAACAAATTATTTTAGAAATATAATTAAACATGATTATGATGGTGAAGGTGATGGTAGAAGTAATGGAGGTAGTGAAAACTCTAGTAGTATAGATGATGGGGATACCAACGACATGATGAAAAGTAATAACAACGATGTTAGTATAATAAAGATAGTGATAATTGATGATAACGATAGAAGTACCAATTATGTGATAGAGATAGCAGTGATGGCAATGATTGCATCATGGTGGGGTGCCAACAATATGGTGGAGGGAATGATGATGTGGCCCATGGCATGATGAAGGTGGTGAAAATCTAAAGGTGAGGGTGGCAGTGACAACAAAATGGAGGAAATAGGTATAGTTATGTAAAAGATAATCATTTATAAAATTATGATATTTATATATAAAAAATTTAGATCAATACATAAAAGTAATTATTGATTTAATCAATCTAAAATTTATTATTTATATTTCATAAATTTTATTGAAAAATTGATATTTATATTACCTATAATTTCATAAAAAATATTAAAGAATTGCCTAAGTCTAAAATTTAGGTACCACTTATTGAAATTTAGACATCGAGGCTCTTCTAAGTGGAAGAGGGGAGCAACAAATCAGTTATATATTTGCTAGCACAAAATAAGCATATATAAATAACATGTCATAATATAGTCTATTGATTTATCCATAAGTGAGCATGCAATTTGTTAAATATGCTTGGTTCCAAAACTGAATCAAATCTATTTATAATTATCTAAAAGACATAAAATCTAAGAGTAAGTTATATGTTTAGCCAATGAATTATACATAAATCTTAAAGTAGGTGAATATTCCTTGATCATGTTTCAGAAATGTAATGAAAATTAAACCAACATAAGTAAGTTAAATTCAATATATTATTGATTGGGATAATTATGGATGGTGGAGTGAAGTGGTGGACTCTATATAGATTAAGAGATCTTAGTTGGTAACTAGTTAGGTTCAATATAATGTGACTTTGCTTGAGAAGAGACTAGTGAGAGTTGTCATAGAATTTCATAGCTCTTTTTCTACTTAACTATTTTCATTTATAGATACATATAAATTTTCATTTAGATAATGAATCCTTATAATTATTTGAAGTAGATTCAGGCCATTACAACTAATATACATGTGCATCAGCTTCATTGCCCATATATAGATGTATATGTTTCCACCACATGCTTGCTCCAAATGACACATGGGAGACATGTGCTTGATTAGCCATATGGTGGGATGAGAATATACCAAATATAATGGATTTTATATGAATATCTTAATAGGAGCTAGGGCCAAAATAATAAACATAACATAAAACTAGCCAAGTTGTATGGAAAATATTATACTAAAGGCTGAATAGATAGAAAAAATTAGAGTAGATTATTATGCGGAGGCCAATGCTAGTAATGAGTTGAGGCTGAGTAAATATAATTATCCATCTAATGAAGGTATGGGATGTGGCCATTTTTATGAACTTGAGTAGTGAGCAAACAATTGGTATTAGTTATCCGAGCTATCAAAAATAGAGGCTAGATATGAATAGCAAATATCAAAAGTGGGTAGTTACATATGGTTTGTCATTTAGTATAAATAATAAATTTATTCTTAAAAAAATCTTTCAACCTAGAATATATCAATCGATTCTATTTTATCTTTGTCTATCTTTATTTTATCATGCACTTTATTTATTAGTAGATATCCATCTTAGGAGTAGTGTTAACTTACATCTCTCCTATTATAATCCAGGCTACACTCTATCTCTATACAAATCTATCTTCTTCGTCAAATGATAGTTGGAAGATGGTGAAAGTTCTTAAAAGTCAAAATATTTGGACCCACGCTAATCTAGTATTCTCTATTCAGTTACCATCTTTCTGACCACTCAAACACTAGTGACACACCTGTATACCTAACCTATGCCATTAGACTTTCTTGCAACTTCTCGGATAAATTAGTTGGAAAATAAGTTCTTTGTCATACTTGAAGACAATAGAGTAGCTAAGTAAACCATACATTAAAAAATCCATTCCAAATCATCCTTTTTATGCTACAATGCAGTGCAATTCAATGCCATGAGTATATGAATGGTCATTTTACTTAATACCTCTAGAGTTTAAAAGTTTAATTGATTCCTAAAGTTAGTTAAGTAGTTCAATATGGTCTCAAGCCCTATTCAACATTCATCACTATTAAAACGTTGTCATAAAGAACAATTTTGCTCTTATTATTACTATAAAATTCTTATCAAACTATTTGAAAATTGCCTTAATAGAAAAGGGCAATCTGCTTTCCTCCCTGATCACATCTGCAACCTTCCTTCATTGACCTCTTCTATTTGAGCCATTATCTTGCAACTTCTCACATCCCTTTTTCTCTTATCCACGGACTTTGGTTGGTGCTAGCCATTGCAATCTCAACTATAAAGGAATTAAAGTCTAAGAGTTTAGAATTCTTCTCTTTTGAAGGTAAGCTCTTTTCCTAAACTTTTCCATTTTGAAATGCATCGCTATTATTATTTTTATCATTATTCCAAGCAAAAAAAAGCTTTTACAATGGTTTGTTTGTATTCTAGTCAATAGGATTTTATTGTTTCTATTTAACTAATATCATGAGCAAAAAGAAAAAAGAAACTTCTAAAGTAGTCTCTCAGGAAATATCCTATTAAAAATCAAGTATAAAGTAGTATGATTCTTCAACCTATATCTGCATATCTAGTTCTCCCTCCAAAACATCTTTTATTATTGTCTCCATTAAACATTGTATTCCCCATGTTGGATGCTTTTAGCCATGTGTTTAATATGTATGCATGCATGTGTTTTCCTAGATTATCATGCCCCTCTAACCATAGAATGGATGGATGGGTGGTGTATTACTAAAAGCCTTATTTCATTGGCTTTACTAAGATATTATTGGCTTTATTGAGACTTACTTTAATTGGCTTTGTCTAATATTTCTGTATTAATTTCTATGTTCCATAATTGTTTATGAAACCATGTTAAACTAACAAATGTAAAAAGCTTAGTTAGTGCTAGCTTCTTTAAGCAAATGTTGTAGTCCTCCTTGTATTTAACTAAGTGCATTTATTTCTGTGCTATCTACTTATTGAGAATGATGTTGTGGTATCTCTAAGATATTGTGGTTATTTTTTAAGAAATTTATTTGATTTCTAGGATACATTATCTTTGACCTTGGGTGTCATACCTCTCCCTAGTCTGGGTAAGAGTGTGGCAATCGGGTAGAGTTTTGGTAGCATATTATGTTGCGGTTCACAAGATACTATTAAACCCTGACTATTTACTACAATTTGCCACAGCTCTATTTTAGTACTCAACCTATCATAATTTAATTTAAATATCATACTCAAATTATTCAAGCATCAACACAAGTTCAAGATAAAGTCAAGTCTCAATCATCTAACATAGTTGTAGAGCAACACTAGATTTTTATTTATTATTCATAACTTTTACATCGGATTTAATGTATATACCATTACCACTTTCTTTTAGTTTGTACAAACTTAACCCAAAACATAACCCAACATAGAATACAACCCCAAATGAGCTCCTCACTCTAGCTAGTATGATCAAAAGAAAAGATATTTTTTCCCCAAGCCGACCAACCAAAATGACTAGTCCTTCCACTAGCTGACATGATCAATCTCTGCTAGAATGAGTGCCGAAGATGCAATGACTATACTGAGTTATAATGCCTTAAGCCTGTTAAGAAAAAATATATATATATATATAATGAGACACTAGTCTCAATGAGTGAGTAATCTATCTAACAGTAAGAAAAATAAAAAAATTGACTGTGATACTCATGATATATATATCATAAACAATTGATATGCTTTCAAAATTTTATATGTTAAATGAAAATAAAACTGTGTAAATGATCATCGAAACAGAAAATTGCTGGACTACCGCCGACTATGCCACAACGCACCCCTACTATGGGCAGTCGATACGGTGCATCTCATATTGTTGAGTCCCACTGGGTATAATATTTTGTAAGAAGATATCGACTGAGCTACCATCGACTACACTACAACGTACTTCTATCATGGATAGTCGATACGGTGCAACTGATATTGCTAGACCTCATTGGATATAATATTTTATAAGAAGGTACCGTCTGTTTCTACTGTTTCACAGACTGATACTATGGTATATCCCATAGGTTGATCACTCCTATGGGTAGCCTGCTAAAAAATATGATCGATAAATTCTCAAAGCTGATAAGCTGATTTTAAACATTTTCAAGCCAAAAATACTATGCTGTTAAAACCTACTATACATAAATATATGTATTTATAAACAACACCCAATAAGATACCACTTTCTGTTTCTATGCTTAATTATATACAAATAAGTTATAGAATAACCGAAATATAGCTTTCTTTTTCATAGCAAAATATAGAGGAGGAATCATCATAGTTAAATAGGAAAACCCACTCACCTCCAGATGGCTATTGCACCACCTTGGTGGTTGACTCACCCAATGCAGCCTTGGAATCCTCTTCTTCCCCTGTAAAATTGGCACACACATACTTATTAACACACTACTATATGATATATGAGTATGAGAATGCATGCTTTACTTCTTATGCTTGTTCTTTAATCTTTCTAACTTTTATTTTTACTCTATTCTGTTTTGCCTTGTTTTAGGGTTAGCTAAACCTCAATATGAACCCAAAAATTCTAATAAATTTAATTGTATTTCATCTTTATAATTCATCCTAAGTTCAGCCAACAACAACTTCTAACTTATTTGCTAAAGAGATTTCAAACTATTTTCTGGTTTCAATAGAAATTACAGCAGTAATTCACCTTTAATTCAAATTTAAACTCATAATTTGATCCACCAAAATATCAAATCTGATAGTAATTATTCAAGACTCAATTTAAATCTAATTTAAAGATTAAAATTCTTACCTCAAATAGCTAAAATTCTACTAAAATCAACACAAGTTTTTCTATTTCCTAAAATCAGAAATTTCAGTAACCCTTCTTTTAATCTAAAATCATCTTTTTCTAATTGAATTTTTCTTGATTTTTAACTGAGAACATGATCCTCTGTAGCTCCTCTCTCTCTCTATTCTGTATGTTTTATTTAAGGGGTCTAAATGATAGCAAAAAGAATATATGACTAAAGTTTGAAATATAAATAAAATAAAGAGTTACTTGCCACATGTCACCCTCATAAAAGACATGCAATTAATGCATTTGCTGATGTACTATTAAGAAAATTTCTATTTTTCTTTATATAACAAGGCTGCTGAGCTATCCCCTTAAAATTTCTTTTTAAATCAAAGCATAAAATATCTAGGACCCACAATGTTCTTGCTGTCATCCTGCAGATGAGTCGACTTACTTGAAACTTGAGTCGACCCCACATAAATTTGCCACACAAAATATTAGCTCATTCCACTTTAAATAGTCCTCCAACAATTTAATTTCAATATCATTTTTATTACTCAATCTCTTAATCAATTTCTTCCTTAAGTGTCCCTCAAATTTATGCTTCACTGATGCTAATCAATTAGGTTTCAAATGCTCAAGTGTATCATGAATGAAATACTGCATCATATTTACATACATGAATGTTAAATGCAAATGCAAGTTTCTCAGGCCACCACATTCTCAATTCAGGGTGTTACATTTCTCTCCTCCTTTAAAAAAATTTATCCCAAAATTCTGTTATCTTCAGTCTTAAATAGATGTGGATATTTGTCTTTTATCTCATCTTCTCTTTCCCATATAGCTTCTTCTATCTGTGTTTTGAGTTTAGAAGATAGGAGCAGAAGTTACAGTAGCAGCTATAGTCTGAGTGATTATACCTATCAATTCCTATAATCCAAAAATGGGTGCCTGTGCCTGTACAGGATGTGCTGATACTAGTATAATGGATGGAGAGTCATACATATGATCATTCAACTATGAATCCTTTGTCTTTACCCTCGAGGCAGAAGATGAGGTACTAGATGTTGTCCTATGAGGTTGGCCATCCCTATCAACTCTTTTCGATCTACCTTGACCTCGGCCTCTATCCTTATCTAGGCACGTCCTCGATCTCTAACTCCCACCGGCAGTTGTTCTCCATCAAGTCCTGATCTTGTCTGTATCATCTTTCTATAAAATATAATTGAAACAGTTAAATTCACTGATCTGAAAGATAATTTGATGACAACTAGATATTGAAACATAAAATATACTATTATTCTTCAAATTGCTCTTAAAAAACTTTTAGTAGATGGAATACACCATTAAAAGAGGATTGGAGTCAATTAAGAACACCTTAAGCAGATTAAACATGAATTGGAGACAAATCTTATGTAAAAAGGTCATCTGAAAAATTAAGTCGACTCAAAATGGATTTGAGTCAGCTCCGACATGCTCTGAAAACTAGCATACTCGATTGGCACGACGTTGAGTCGACTCAACACCAAACTGAGTTGACTCAGTCATAGAGAAATAGAGAGCCAATTCTGTGGCTTAAGACTGAATCAACTCCAAATATTTTTGAGTCGGATCAAAAGGAACTGAGTCTTCTCAAACAAAAATTGAGCTGGCTCAGTCTCAGAAAATAGAAAGCCAGTTTCTACCGACTGAGAATGAGTCGACTCATTAATCGGCTGAGTCGACTCAAGAACCACTCATTTCTTTTAATTAATTTTTTAGGCAATACTATTTAGAATTAATTATGCTATGCATATGCCCATGCAACCCCCAACCTTTGCTCTGATACCAACAAATGTCATACCCTCCTTATTCAAGCAAGGGTGTGGCAATCGGATAGAGTTTCGATAGCATCTTATACCATGGTTCACAAGATACTATTAAATTCTGGCTATTTACTACAACCTGCCATAGCTCTATTTAAACACTCAACCTATCATAATTTAATTTAAATATCATACTCAAATTATTCAACCATCAACACAGCTTCAAGATAAAGTCAAGTCTCAATCATCTAACATAGTTATAGAGCAACACTAGATTTTCATTTATTATCCATAACTTTTACATCGAGTTTAAAGTGCACATCATTATCACTTTCTTTTAGTTTGTACAAACTCAACCTAAAACACAACCCAACATAGAATACAACCCCAAAATACAATCCTAAATGAGCTCCTCACTCTTGCTAGCATGATCAAAAGAAAAGATATTTCCCCTCAAGCTGACATGACCAAAATGAGTAGTCCTCCCACTAGTTGATATGACCAACCTCTACTAGAATGAGTACCGAAGATGCAACGGCTATGTTGAGCTATAATGCCTTAAGCCTGTCAAAGAAAAAGGAAAAAAATACATAATGAGACACTAGTCCTAGTGAGTGAGTAATCCATCTAACAGTGGAGAAACAAAAAACTGACTGTGATACTTATGATACATACATCATAAATAATTGATATGCTTTCAAAATTTTGTATGTTAAATGAGAATAAAGATGTGTAAATGATCATCGAAATAAAAAACTGTTGGGCTATCGCCGACTATGCCATAGCGCATCCCTAGATGGACAGTCGATACAATGCATCTGATACTGCTAAGCCCCATTGGGTATAATATTTCGCAAGAAAGTATCATTTGGGCTATCGCCGACTATACCACAGTACACCCCTACCATGGATAGTCGATACGGTGCATCTGATACTGTTAGGTCCTACTGAATATAATATTTCGTAAGAAGGTGCTGGCTATTTTTTACTGTTTCATAGACTAATACTATAGTACACTCCATAGGTTGATCACTCCTATGGATAGCTTGTTGAAAAATATGATCGATAAATTCTCAAAGCTGATAAGGTGATTTTAAATATTTTCAAGTCAAAAATGCTATGCTGCTGAAATTCGCTATACATAAACATAGGTATTCATAAATAACACCCAATAAGATATCACTTCCTATTTTCATGCTTGATTATATACAAATAAACTGTAGAATAACTGAAATATAGATTTTTTTCATAGTAAATACAGTGAAGGAATCATCATAGTTAAATAGGAAAATCCACTTATCTCTAGATGGCTATTGCACCACCTTGGTGCTTGCCTCACCCAACGCAGCTCTGGAATCCTCTTCTTCCCCTATAAAGTTGGCACACACACACACACACACACTTATTAACATAATGCTACATGATCTATGAGTTTGAGAATGCATGTTTTACTTCTTATGCTTGTTCTTTAACCTTTCTAACCTTTACTTTTACTCTATTATGTTTTACGTTATTTAGGGTTAGCTAAATCTCAATATGAACCAAAAATTCTAATAAATTTAATTATATTTCATCTTTATAATTCATTTTAAGTTCAGCTAATACAACTTTCAACTTATTTGTTGAAGAGATTTCAAACTATTTTTGGTTTTAGCAGAATTTATAGCAGTAATTCACCTTTAATTCAAATTTAAACTCATAATTTGATCCATTAAATATTAAATCTGATGGTAATTATTTAAGGCTCAATTTAAATCTAATTTAGGGATTAAAATTCTCATCTCAAATGGCTAAAATTTTGCTGAAATCAATACAAGTTCTCTCTCTTTCCTAAAACCAGAAATTACAACAATCCTTCTTCTTTCAATCTAAAATCATCTTTTTCTAATTGAATTTTCTTTGATTTTTAGTTGAGAACATGACCCTCTACAGCTCCTCTCTCTCTATTCTGTATGTTTTACTTATAGGGTCTAAATGATAGCAAAAGGAACATATGGCTATAGTTTAAAATGTAAATAAAATAAAGAGCTGCTTGCCACATGTCACTCTCATAAAAGGCATGCAATTAATGTATTTGCTGATATGCTATTAAGAGAAATTTCTACTTTTTCTTTATATAACAAGGTTGCTGAGCTATTTTCTTAAAATTCTTTTTAAATCAAAGCATAAAATACCTGAGACCCATTCTATTCTTGTTGTCATCCTGCAGATGAGTCGACTCACCTGAAACTTGAGTCGATCCTATATAAATCTGCCACACAAAAATATCAGCTCATTCAATTTTAAATAGTCCTCCAATAATTCAATTTCAATATCATTTTTATTATTCAATCTTCTAATCAATTTCTTCCTCAAGTATCCTACAAATTTATGCTTTACTAATGCTAATCAATTATATTTCAAATGCTCAAGTATATAATGAATGAAATGCTATGCCATATTTACATATATGAATACTAAATGCAAATACAAGTTTCTCAACCCACCACATCCTCAATTCAGGGTGTTACATTGGGCATTGTGCATGTGTTTTTTCACCACATGTAAGAATAGATTTATTTACCATAGAGCTACACCATGGTGGTTCAATAAAGTTCTTGTTTCATAAGCATTATGGCGGAAATTGGCATAAAGGCTAACGAGCATGTCAATCAACTAGTCCATGGCATAAAGCAAAAGATAGACACTCCATTTAAATGTATTGCTTCCCACCTCTAAGGAGACCACCTAGCAAATTGAAAAAGGCAAGGAGGGAAGAGGACAATGAGTCCAAGGACTTTAACAGGATAAGGCGAAGAGGCACTTCTCTTATATATTCCAATTCATACAGTAAGGTCACAATTTAAGCGCATGCAGAGGGACTCAATTAGAAGGTTAGGGCCAAAAGTTCTAGATAAGAGGAGACAAGATAGTCAAATTCAAGGTGATAATTGGAGTAAGAGGCAATCGAGTCAAGGTGGTAACCAGAAAAGGTTGGATCAAGGAACAATATTTTAGGTTATGCTATATCTATACAATTCTTCTTTTTGCTTCCAAAAAAAGTCTCAATGTCTGTTTGCATCTAATGCATTTGTCATGGCTCATTTGATCAATTTGTATTGGCACTTGCAGCTTAAACCAATTAAGCCAAAGTCATGTCCATAGCACCTAGAGTATTGGAAAAGTACCTCTACCCATTCATGGTACTCAAAGCCCTTCTCAAGGAGATGTAAGCCAAACTAGATGCTAACAGGGCTGATGAGTAGCTTTTGTGAATGAATGCCCATAGTAACTTGAAAGCTTTAGTGGATGTGAATGAT
The DNA here is from genome assembly GCA_000441515.1 of Elaeis oleifera. Classification (NCBI taxonomy): domain Eukaryota; kingdom Viridiplantae; phylum Streptophyta; class Magnoliopsida; order Arecales; family Arecaceae; genus Elaeis; species Elaeis oleifera. Next base: position 28,948 of record KE506048.1, read on the forward strand.
TGTGAATTAAAAGCAATATTTTGGTTAAATTGATGTTAATTGATACTTTTGGAATTTTGTGTATCACAATTCATACTTTTTATTGAAAGTGATGTGTAGATCAAATTCTAGCCTATGTAATTTGAAACTACATTGTATTGTATTTGATATCCATCAAAATTTTTTTTGAAGAGTATTTTTTTTTTTTACTTTGACCAGCCTATTTGGAGGCTCAAACAATAAAATTTGGCCCTATCACTCAATGTACTAGAATTTAATCCTTATTACTTGATACATTGCATGATTATAGTGTGGAGCCACATCATAGAGCTCAAAAAGTTACTTGATTTAAAGGAATAAGGGCACATTAACCAGATGTTTTGTATTAGGCCTTGTCACAAGTGGGGGTAAGAATAATTCTAACAAAAATCTATCTATTATATTTTATTCATATCAAAATATAGACATATCAAGAGTCTTGGTACCTAATAATGTTTCATTAAATGTATTTCATATTATAAATATTATTTACTTTGAATATAGTAAAATGTTATTTTCATTGATTTTCGGTTGTATTGGACATATAATCCATGATTCTAATAGGCTATGAAATAGATTAGTTATAAATTTGAGAGTACTGAGATCTCTTCAAATAGACAATTGAGGATAAAGGAAGGTTGAGGGACTGAATTATAGAAATAGTTGTTGTGTATAAAGGTGGACCCTTTTATCCATGCTATTTACCAATAATTAGCTTGATTATATATCTTTATATATAGAAAGACAACTCTAACTTATTTCATTGTGAATATGACACACATTGAGTAAGACAAAACATAGTAGCTTAGAAATTTAACTTGACCTGGAGGTCTAATGCTTGTCCGTCATCGTTTAGCCTTTCTCTAGATCTCTTTTGAGTCCTCATCAAACTCATATAGTCAATTGAGTAGGTAAATAAGATCCTTGACATGGGGTTGGTTTGTATGGGTGGCATTGCATTATTGCACTAGCATTATGAATCGGAGTTAGACCCAACCATGGATCAAATTTTCTTATACCTAGCTTCTAGGGTCAACACTAGGTGGATGACTATGTGGTAGAAACCTTAAGGTGGCTGAGCACATACCTAGGGCTCTTAAGGGCCACCATATATTTTAGGGCTTATCCTTAGTGGGCACCACAAGCTTAGAATTTCCTAGGCTATCATGCAAGGTCTTGGTTTTCACAATAGGTCAACTTCTCTTTTATAAATAGGAGGTGAAAGAGGGGTTTTGGGGTGTAGCATATTTTTCCAAATATCTCATATAAAGATATCAAGAAAGAGATCTTTAGTGAGCCCCACACAAAGTTAGATAGAGAAGAAAGAGACGAGGAGACTCTACTTAAAGGGTCTATTGGGTATGTATGCCTCTTCTTCTAAAGTCTTCCAACTTAAACCAAAGAGAGACGTAACAAGTACCAAAGAGCCATGGGAGAGCCTCAAGAGCCATTTGAAAATCCTATCAATATTGAGATAGAGATGAGTCCAATAGGCTCCTTCATGTTAGTGGGGATTATAGCAACTTCATCAGAACTTGGAGGTAAAGTACCCCTCCTCTTCCAGGTGATTTGAGGAAACCATTGGTAACCAAGAAAGATCCTGGGCAAACATTCTCCAAGGTAGGAGATGTTATAAGTGGTAGATTAAAGCTATTTTTGAAGAAGAAATTGCTAAATTATAAGAGAAATTTATTGAGTTGATTGCATTTACTGATGATGAGATTGAAAGAGTAAATAAAAGGTAGACATATTCTCTCATAGGTAAGCTGTTGGGCGAAGGACTTCCCATGGAGTTTCTATCAAAAGAACTGAAGGTGTGGTGGACTACAGCGGGGGACTTTGAGGTCATTTCCTTATCTACCAGTCATTTGGTATTTCAATTCGAAAAGGAAGAAAGTAGAGTTTGGGCCATGGCAAATGATCCATGGACAAGATAAGTTCTTGCCTTAGAACCATGGCAATCTAATTTCTACACAAGGATTGATTCAATCACTAGTGCAACACTCTAGGTGTATTTCCTTGATCTTCCCATAGAAATATGGAAAAACCCATGCACTTTTAGATCACCTCTACTACTAGTATTCCTAAGTTCAGAGATAACTGTATTAAGTTGTCAAGTGAGGATATGCTAAAGCATGCATTCAAGTGGATTTAACCAAACCTCTGTGTCCTGAGGTAGATATTGTGGCTAAAGGAAGATATAAATAGTAGGCTTTTAAATACAAAAAGATTATTTGCTCTTGAATTGATTTTGATAGGAATAAAATATTTGAGTATATATTGAATACTAATGAGTTGTTTAAGCTTTTGAAAAGAGATTTTAAGAAGCTAAAGGCATGTTTCAAGAATTCCTTGATTTCTATTTTGAAAATCCAAAGAAGCAAAGATCAAGGAAGCCACACCATAAAAATTAAGTGAAGAAGGTCATAAGCCGATTCTAAGCCTTGAAGCGTCGACTCTGGCATGCTAACATCAAGTGGCACATACCTCAAGTGGATTTTAAGATAGCTTAAATCGACTCTCTCAGAAAAGATATGAAGTATATTTTTTTAGACGAGTCCTCGAGTTGACCCTTGAAGACTTCAAGTCGACTCAAAAATAGCTTAAGTCAACTCTTGACCTGTTCAAGTTGACTCCACTATGACTGACAACTCCAACAGTTAGTTTTCAAAAGTTATAGTTTTACACAAAATCCTTTAATGGCTAATTCTCACCTTTTAATGGCTAGAAATCCATTTTTGGATACTTTGACAAGGATATATGGATGCCAAAGACATTTATAAAGCAAGAGAACCAGACGAAAGTGCATTGAACATTAGAGAAAGAACAAAAAAGGCCAAAAATCAGTGAAAACCACTTTAAGTATTTAGTGAACTTTTAAGAAGAGAAATTAAATCTTCAACCACTTGCTTCTTGAGTCTTCAAGGGATTTTCAGAAGAAAGAAGGGTGCATTGAATACAAAGCTTCTCATCTCCTCCGCTTGAGCTATATTGACTTTTTATTTGCTCTTTAAGGATCTCTTTTTTTATACTATATCCTATATTTAAATTTCCTATCGTTGCAAGTTTCAATAAGGATTGAAACTTGAGGGATAGGCTCATGCCTTAAATTGAAATTGTATAAGCTTAGGAGTGGCTTAGAGAAAATTTTTGATTGGTGTACCTAAGAAAATCAACTAGATTTAATTTTGATCTTGACAAAATAATTAGACTGTAATCTTAGAGATTATAGTTAACATTCTTAAAAAATTACTTGTGGAGTGGATGTAGGTGCTAAGTTTAGCACCGAACCACTATAAAATATTACCTTTATGTGTGATTTTGCTTGCTTCTATTTATTTTAGTATATTTCTTCTTTATATACATTATTTCTACTACACTCTCATATAATTTATTTTAATTGAGCATATATCTCCTTTAAGTTTTAAAATTTTAGAAAATCTAATTCATCCTCCTCCTCTTGGGTTGTCTCTCTAGATAATAAATGGTATCAGAGCTTTAGTACTCATTCACTTGTTGATCTAGCAATATAGAGTAAAAAATCTTATGACAATTTAAATCGATATATCCTTTGCCGAAGGGCAATGTACAAATAGATATTCTTTATTTAATGATATTAATTATATATATTAGAAAGCATATATGTGCATATTCATACAAGTACTAGATTATAACCTTTGGAGTATCATAATCAATGACCTACATACATCCACCATAGGGTTGAAATCGGATTAGATATGGATTGGATACTAGTATATCGATATCTATATTTGTTTATCTGATAGATACAAATACGGATATGGATATTATTTTGATGCAAAAATTTATATCCATATTTATTTGAAATGGATATGGATATAATTTGAATATTGAAAGTACGAATATAATTCTGGATATAACTAAGATAATTAAACTTTATGAATATAAAATCAAAGATATTACTAAATAGATGATAAATCAAGTTAATAACATGTTTATATGATTATATATATTTTAAAAGTTAATAATACTATATAAAATTATATAAGCTTACATGTATATTCAGATATTCGGATATGGATCGAATAGTTATCTATCTATATCCATATTCATTTTTCTTTAATGAATATGGATATGGATATGAATATTAGTCAGATCTTTAAATTTTATCTATATGTGAATTAATTTAGATACAAAATAGATCCAGATGGATAATATCTATACCACACTCACCCCTAAATTCCACCATGGTAGATGGCATTGTCCCTCCAAATCTAAAAAAGATTGGGATGGCCTTAATAAGAAAATGGTTTAGCTAAATGTTAAAGTCATGAATATTTTTTATTACTCTCTGGATACTAATAACTTTAATAAATTTTACTTATATTTTATAAAAAAATATGTGACAGATTAGAGTTTACCCCCCATAATACCAACCAATTTAAGAAATCTAAGATTAATATGCTCATACATAAATATAAACTATTTAAAATGGAGCAAAATGAATCTATAACTAAAATGTTTATACGATTTACTAACATTATTAATGATCTTAAAAGTTTAGAAATCTTATGCTAATAATAAGCTCGTTTGAAAATTTTTTAGGTCACTTTTTAGAGCTTGTGAGGCAAAAGTGACAACAATTCAGGAAGCGAAGGATTCAACATCTTATCTTTAGAAAACTTTTTGATTCTTTTATGACTCATAAGTTAATTATGAAACAAAATATTGAAGAAGAGCCAAAAAAGAGGAAGATCGTTACTTACAAATCAACTATCAAAAAGACTGATGAAAGTAAAGATTTAGAAGGAGATGAAGATAAAGACATGACCCTTATAAGAAGAAAGTTCAAAAAATTCATAAGGAAGAAGAGATAGAACTTCAAGAGGAAGCCTTTTTTTAAGGATGAGCCAAGCAAAGAAAAGAGAAAGACAAGGATAAAAGCCACCTGTATGCTATGCATGCAAGAAGTCAGGCCATTTTAAGATTGACTGTCTCCTACTCAAGAAATTCTCAAAAAAAATAAAGAAGAAAGTAATGATGGCCCTTGAAGTGATAGTGAGGATTCAAGTTTAGATGAGAAAGCATAAGAAGTGAAAATATATGTCTTATGGTATAAGAGGAAGAGGTAACATTTGAAACCAAACTTGACTTTACTTTCAATGAATTGCAAGAAGCCTTTTATGAATTAGCTAATAAATATAAAAAGCTTGGTTTGAAAAACAAGATCTTAAAACTTCAAATCATACTTTGATCAAAAAAAAAATTTTTTTTAAAGACAAAGAATCTTTGCTTAAGGAAACCAAGATTTAAAGAAGGAAGTCGAAAAAGATAAACCTATTACTAAAAAATTCATCGATAGCTATGAAAAATTATAAATATTGTTGAGTAACCAAAAAACTATTTTTAACAATGCTAGACTTAGTTTTAAACCTAAAAAAAAATTGAAAACTTGTTTGTTAGATAGTATCTTGATTGCTTCTCAAAATATCATCTATTTTGTTGTAGCAAAATTGAATATAAAGTATATACTTATGATTTCAGAAAACTGAATAATGGATATAAAGTTAGGAAGATTTGGATTTCAAAAATAATCATTATAACTAACTCTAAAGGATCCAAGATAGCTTAGATATCTAAAATCATCATTTGATTTTTCTTTGTAGGTATATTTTGCAACCAAAAAAAAAGAGAGATAGTATCTTAATAGTGGCTGCTCAAGACACATGATGGATGACAGGGCATAGTTTATCATCCTTGAGGCAAAGGGAGGAAGGGTGGTGACCTTTGGTGATAACGGTAAAGACATATTATCAGTATTGATAACATTTATATCACTTCCTCTACCTTTATAGAAAATGTATTGCTAGTAGATGGTTTAAAACATAATTTGCTAAGTATTAATCAACTTTATGATAAAAATCTTAAAGTAGTTTTTGAGTCTTTGATGTGCATTATTTTAGTTCCAATAACAATGGCATTATTCTTATTGGACATAGATATGACAATATCTATATGATGAATCTAGATGATCATCTCCACGAAGAATGGCCAATGTCTAGTTGTAATTAATACTAAAGTCTATGAGATTAGCTGGTTATCACATTATAGATTAGGATATGCTAGCATGAATTTGATTTCTAAAATAATTAAAAGAGATCTTGTTAAAAATTTATTAAAAACTAAATTTAAAAAAAATCGAATTTATGATGCTTGTCAATTTAAAAAGCAAACTAGTACTTTTTTAAATTTAAAAATCTTGTTTCAACTTCTAGACTCTTAGAACTAGTTCATATGAACTTATTTGGATCAACTATTTACTAAGTCTACAAGTCTAGAAGAAAAAAGATATGAACTTGTGATTATAGATGATTTCTCTAGATTTACTTAGATTTTATTTTAGCACAAAAAGATGAAGCCTTTTCCAGCATTTAGTAAGTTTTATCAAAAGTTTCAAATATAATAATTTAACCATTATTTGCATTAGAAGTGATCATGGAACCAAATTTGAAATCAATATTTAAAATTTTATAATGAAAAGGTATTGAATATAATTTTTCTACATCTAAGACATCTCAACAAAATAGAATTATAGAAGAAAAATAGAACTTTAAAGAATAACCTATATCATATTATATGAAATAATCTCCCAAGATACTTTTAGATGGAAGCTATCAATGTAGCATGTTATAGTTTAAATCATATTTAATTCAATCAATTTTAAGAAAACTCCTTATAATGAGCTTTGAAAAGAAGAAACTAAATATTAATTATTTTATATTTTGGTTATCGATGTTTCATCTTAAATAATAAAAAGATAAAATTTAAAATTTAATGCTAAGTTGAATGAAAGTATTTTCTTAAGATACTCTATATCTAGTAAGACATATAGAGACTTCACAACGAGACACTCATTATTGAAGAATCTGTTCATATAGTATTTAATGAACTAATGATCTATTTTTTAGAAAGAAGATATTATTAATGATGATACAGGAATCATAAACAAACGAATGAAAAAACTCCCTCTCAAAGAATCTTTAGTTTAAAATGATAAAAAAATAGCAAAAAAGCTGAAGGTGAAGAGGAAAATCATGAAAACACTTATAATGAGAGTCTACCTAAAGAATGGAGGTACGCTTATAGTCATCTCAAAGATCTTATCATTGATGATCCATCATAAGGGATAAGAACTCATTTTTTTAAAAATATCAACAATCATTTAGCTTTGTATTTCAAATATAACACAAATTCATTGAAGAGACTGAAATTGATCTTAATTGAATGATTGCTATGCAAGAAGAATTAACCAATTTGAAAGAAATAAGATTTTGACCTTAATAAATAGATCAATTGACCATCCAATAATTAGAACAAAATGGATATTCAGAATAAATTAGATGAAATAGACTAGTTATAAAAATAAGACTAGACTAGTAGCTAAAAATTATAATCAAGAGGAGGATATTAATTTTGATGAAACTTATGCTCATGTTGCAAGACTAAAAGCCATTAGATTATTGTTTGCATTTGTATATTTCATGGATTTCAAATTATATCAAATGGATGTCAAAGTATCTTTTTGAATTGTTTCATTTCGGAGAAAATTTTATATTGAACAACTGCTCGATTTCGAAAATCATGATTTATCAAATTATGTTTACAAATTAAATAAAGCTTTGTATGGTTTGAAATAAGCACCCATGCATAGTATGAGAGATTAAATAATTTTTACTTAAAAATGATTTGATAAAGGAAGTGTAGATACAACATTATATTTGAAGAAATGAAATGAAGATTTGCTGATTATTCAAATCTATCTATATAACATTATATTTGGTGCTATTAATGAATCTTTTTATCAAGATTTTTAAAGTTAATACAAGGAGAGTTCAATATAAGCATGATGGAAGAACTAAACTTCTTCCTCAGACTCCAAATTAAGCAAATCAAGGAGAAAATCTTCATCAACCAAAGTAAATACATCAAAAAAATACTCAAAAAATTTAAGATGGAGAATGCTAAGCTTCTTGATACACCCATGAGTTCTTCATGTAAGCTTCATAAAAATGAAAATGGTAAGAGTATCAATCACCAACTTTATAGATGTATTATTGAATTTTTACTCTATATAGATTTGATATAATATTTAGCATATGTATGTGTGTAAGATTTTAGTCTAATCCTAAGGAGTCATATCTTTTTTACCATCAAAAAGATTCTTAGATATTTTATGAGTACATGTAATGTTGGCTTATGATATTCTAAAAATTCTTCTATTGATTTGATTGTATATTCTGATGCTGATTTTATCGATTGTAAATTAGATAGAAAAAATATAAGTAGAATTTATCAATTTCTATGTATTAATTTAATCTTATGGTTTAGCAAAAATAAAATTCGATAGCACTATTCACAGCTAAAGCCGAGTATACTACAGCCAAAAGTTATTGTACTCAAATCTTATGGATTAAACAATAACTAGAGGATTATCATATTAAATTAAATAAAATACTCATAAGACGTGATAATATAAGTATAATCAATCTAACTAAAAGCTCTATTCAATATTCAAAACTAAGGACATTGAGATAAGACATCATTTCATCAAAGATCATGTTTAAAATAGTGATGTATTGCTTGATTTTGTAAATATTGATAGGCAATTAGCAAACATATTTACTAAACCCTTAAGTGAGGAAAAATTTGTAGGAGTTGGTTGAAGAAAAGGGGCCGATTCATCAACGGATTGTCAGGGAGCATCTAAAAATTTTTTATAATAAGCTAATAAAATTTATCTTTACCTAATTCACAGTGAAATAGAGATCAAATCTCCAAAAGATTCTGAATCTAAAGCTTTGCAAAGATTTGAACATACAAATCCTCTACTTCGTGCACACATCAAGCTTCATAGAAAAACGGAATGAAGCCACAGATCCTCATACCTTCTCAAGACAGCATGTAGAGGAGGAAGAACTTTGGTGTGACACCTCACACCTGAAAGTTGGGACGCTAAAGGTCTCCACGCCAAGGGGTTGGACGCCCAAACTCCACATGCGAAGGAAGAGGGACCGGTTCCCTCTCTTGCATGCCTCCTCTCTCTCTCTCTTTCTTATTTAGCACACAATTCAATTGTTACTCTTTGATGGTTAGAGGTCTTCTCTATTTATAGATGATTTTTCATAATCCAATAGACTAAGAGTCCTAATTCAAATCAGCTTTGAATTAATCCTTTCCTTATCTAATAAGGAATCCTATTTAAGATAGGATAGGTGCCTAATAAGATGCCCCCATGCACCCACACCTACACCCAAGAGTGGGCAGCAATAACCAGCACCCCATCCCCTTTGGGTCGACCATGAGGAGAGAGAGTCTCAACAAAAGTGGACTCTATGGATCCAATCCAAATAGAGGTCAATTCGAATCCAATTCGATCTTGATTCAAACTAATTTCGAATAGACTGTCAATCCCAAACTGTTTAGGATTTAGTATTAAGTCTAACTTGAATTTTCAACTCAATTAAGTCTACTTAAATCAGATCTAATCTGAAATTAATTAGTTTTAAATTCGATCTCTCATAGACTCTTTAGATCATAGTCAAATCTTGTTCATCTCCGAAATTGAATCTGAATCTCATATCTCATGCTAGCTAGACATAGTCAACTGCTTAATCCCGTATGATCCATAACATAATTCTTAATCAAGTTAATCTATTTATTCAATTAAGTTATGTACTTTCAAATTGAATATATAGACTTAGATCAATCTTTCCTACGTCATTTGACTTTGTGTATGACTCCATAGGTTCGAACACTAAGCCGGTAGTATAGAAACTATTTTTTCGTACTAATCGAGGTTACCATCTAGCAATAATTTTCAATATCCAAATAGATCGAACATTTATAAGATAATATTCAAGAATCTATGCACATGATTACCGCATAATTCATCCCTTTGATCTTGAATGCTCTAGGACGATCTAGGGTTAAACTATCAACCCTGAAAGATCATTCACATTGTATTCCAACCTTTCAAATCTATCATATGGATTATCCTGATCAAGATTTTACTAAATAAATACAGTGATACATCAACTTCTATAATTCGAAAAGATCAATTTCATCTTGATCCACACACAGACTTCGAAGTACTTGACTGCACCCAGTAGCCTTCCATCACTGCATTAGAAATACAGATAGTTTGGTATCAAAGCACAGTGAGTTGCTTGCAAGTCACTATGGTGATCTCAGGACGGAGAGATACTTATGCCCATACACTTCACGAGCTGCTCTTGACAGTAGAGCATTCAGTCGGTGAGTCACTTGTTCAGTGACGATATGCTCCTATATCTCATCTATATGCCATACCAGTGTCTCCATACTCCTTGGTTAAGAGGACAACCAACCTATATAGCACACAATAATTTTACTCGATAAATATCATCATCCTTTAATGATGTATCATTTGGTCACGAATATGTTTAAGAACTATATGATAAATCTTTCTTTATCGATTACTTTATAATTCTAAGGATTTTATCACAACACAAGAGTTCTAGCAAAGAAGATATAACTTTATGATGAATGATGTAAAATAACTTTTATTCATTGATAAATAATTTATATACATATTGCAAAATGAGCACAATCATCCAAACGATTGGCTTTAGGATACATTTTCCAGCAACTCCCACTTGAACTAAAGTCAATCGAGGTAGTATCTTATACCCATCTTCTACTTATGATCATCGAACTCTTTGATCCCGAGAGCTTTAGTGAAGGGTCGACTATGTTTTCTTTTCATCGATCTTCTGAAGCTCGATGTCACCTCGATCCATGATCTCACGTACAAAGTGATAGCGATGCAAATATGCTTGGTATGCTGGTGTGACTTTGGTTCTTTCGCTTAAGCTATGGCTCCAGTGCTGTCATAGTACAACAGAACAGGACCATTAACTAAGGGTGTAACTCTGAACTTAGTGATGAGTTTTTGCAACCATACCGCCTCCTTTGCAGCATCAGATGCAGCAATGTATTCTGCTTCGCATACAGAATCGGTCATAGTATATTGCTTAGAACTCTTCCAGCATATTGCTCCTTCATTTAAGGTAAATACATAGCCCAACATACTTCTGCTGTCATCATGGTCTGATCACAAATTGAAATCAGTATATCCCATAAGTTTCAAGTCGGTGTCCCCATAGATAAGCCATTGGTCCTTAGTATTTCTTAAATACTTAAGGATTGTCTTCACAACCTTCCAATGGTTTTCATCTGAATTAGATTGATACCTACTCATTACCCATAGTGAATAGGCCACATCCGATCTCATACATGTTATGGCATATCTAATAGTTTCATTGTCAAAGCATATGGGATCCTGCTGATATGCTCTCTCTTTTGAGGGGTTGTCAGATAATTTTCTTGGAGAAGTAATCCCATGGCCTATCGAAAGATAATTTTTTTTGAAATTCTCTACATTGAACCGTTTCAATATGGTATCGATATATGTAGATTGAGACAATCCAAGCAACCTTCTAGATCTATCTCTATAGATCTTTATCCTTAGGATGTAGGATGCTTCTCTTAGATCCTTCATGGAGAACTATGATGAGAGTCACAGCTTTACACTTTGCAAAGTGGGATGTCATTCCTATTAGTAGTATGTCATCTACATACAATACAAGGAAGATGACTACAGAATCGTTAGCCCATTTGTATAAAATGTTCAAACTCCTAGATGTCTGCTTAAGTCTATAGATGGACCTATTTAGTTTGCACACCTTAGATTCATCTATGAATGTGAACCTTCAGGTTGTATCATATACACCTCTTCTTTCAGTTCTCCATTAAGAAAAGTAGTTTTGATATCCATTTGTCAGATCTTATAATCTAAGTGTGCTGCTATTGTAAGCATAATTCGGATGGACTTGAGCATTATCACAGGTGAGAACGTCTCATCATAGTCAATACCATAACGTTGACGATAACCTTTAGTAACTAGATGAATTTTATAGGTCTCCAGCTTCCCATCCGCTCTTCTTTTCTTTGAAAATCTATTTGTATCCTATGGGTTTTATCCCTTTGGCAGATCAACTAGTGTTCATACATTATTGATCTTCATGGACTCCATCTCGAATTTTATGACCTCAAGTCACTTTTGAAAGTTGGGCCTTTGCATGGCTTTCATATAAGTGATCGGATCCTCATCGTTCTCATTTAGTTTGATAGGATCACCATCCCAGATCAAAAATCATAATATCTGTCCAGTTGACATGGTACTCTACCAGATCTCTTTAATGGTGCCTCCACAGGCTCCGAATTCAATTCTTCAATCAAATCTGATTCTGTGTGTCAGTTCTTCTACCTCATGAACTTCACTAAGTTTAATTTGTTGGCATTAGTTCCTTCTCCAAGAAACTCTTTTTTCAAAAGGATTGCTCTGTTGCTAACGAACACTTTTTATTCTTCGATGAGATAGAAGTAGTACCCTTTAATTTCTTTGGATATCCTATGAACAAGCATTTATCGGACTTTGATATAAGCTTATCTATCTTTAAACACTTGACATAAGCTAGACACCCCCAAATCTTAAGGTGTGAGAGTATCGGCCTACGTCTTATCCATATCTCATATAGAGTTTCATCGATAGACTTGCTCGGAATCTTATTAAGAATATAGCAAGCAGTTTCAAGAGCATATCCCCAAAAGAAGATTGATAAATTTGCAAACCCCATCATGGACCGAACCATATCTAATAAGATTCGATTCTTTCTTTTAGACACCTCATTATGTTGTGGTGTTCTAAGAGAGATCCACTATGAAAGAATCTCATTCTCCTCTATATATGTCAGAAAATCACTGGTGAGATATTCACCTTCTCGATTTGATCGAAGAGTTTTAATACTCTTTCTAATATATTTTCTACTTCACTACAAAATCATTTTGAATATTTTAAATAATTCTGATTTATGCTTGATAAGGTAGATGTACCCATACCTTGATAGATCGTTTGTAAATGTAATGAAGTAATAATATCCTTCTCTGGCATTTATGTTCATGGGTGCACATACATCACTATATATTAGATCTAGAATATTATTGACTCGTTCATCTTTTCTTTAAAGATGACTTGGTCATCTTACCAAGTAGACAGATTCATAGGTCAGTAATGATTCACAATCATTAATTTTAAAGACACTCTCCTTATTAACTTGTCTATCCTATTCATGTTCACATGACCTAGCCTGCAATACCAAAGGTAGAAATAATTGACATTATCTATCCTAGGATGTTTGTTCGATGTGTACATTACACCAACAGATTATGATAATATATATATGCCATATGTTAATTATCCACGCATAATTATAGTATCATTCACAATGATATCATAAAAATCATCCTTTATTAAAACTTAAAATCAAGTTTGACCAAAAGACCTATAGAGATGATATTTATCAAAAAAGAAGGACAATAATTACACTCATCTAACATGACATTATTAGACTAAAAATAAGCTGCAGAGTTCCTAAAGCTAGAACTGAAACAAAGCTTTCATCTCCAATGCTTAGGAACTGCTCGCCTTCTCTAAATTTTCTATTGACCTGCAGTCCCTATAACGAATTATAAATATTAATCAGACTTCTGATATTCAATACCCAAATAGTACTATCACAAACAGAAAAATTATAAGAAGTTATCATATAAGTACCTTGTGAAGCAACTGATTGCTTATTTTTCTTGCTCTTAGGCCTGTTTGGGTCAAGAAAGCTATATATGCTGGATAATTCTTTTTTCAATGATCTAACTTCTTACAAAAGGAGCATTCTGCTTGGCTCTTATCGACTTTTAATTTTTTGCTCTGCTTTGGCTTTGGATCGATGGCATAATTTTCTATACCTTTTTTTTCTCTCTTAGAGAATTGATGACCTACAGATGAACCTTCCACTACATGCACTGGCTCCTTCTGAAGTGGATGGTCTTTCTCGAATGTCTGCAGCAATCCTAACAAATCATGATAGTTTATTATAAGCTTGGTTATTCTGTAATGACTCAAGAAGGATAGGTAGGATTTCGACAGAAGTTCAAGATAGTATCCTTGTCCAACTGTTCATGTAACAAAAAAGTCAAATTTGCTTAAGCGTTCAATCTGCTCGATCATGTATAATACATGATCAGTGATTGATACCCTTCTTGCATACGAGCATTGAACACAGTACAGGAGGTTTATATCTCTCCGCATTCTCAGGGGTGCCAAAAGACTCATTTAATATTTGAATCATATCCTTTGGTTGCGCATCCTCGAACTTACGGCTAAGTTCGTCATTCATGACTGCCCTCATAATGCAACGCATAGTCATGCGATTATTGAGCCATTTCAAATAAGTATCTCTCGTAGCATGTGGTGCATTGGTAGCAGATTCTTCGAGTGCTGGATCCGTAAGCACGTACAAGATTCTTTCATGCTCCAAAATGATCTTCAACTTTCGATACCTGCATCGAAGTTTGATCCGATAAGCTTGTCACTATCCTACAGTGAATGAAGTGATAGTATGTTGGTCATAACTGAAAAAGAAGAAACATAAATCTATTAGTATATGAATTATTTTAATCCTAAAGATATAGACTTTAGTTTAAAGGTTCTCCCACCATTTTATATAAATTTGTAGCCTCTACCTCCAATTCAAGGAATTACATTAATTTCTTAGTGGGTACTATAATCCATACAGATTGCATTTGGGTCTGAGTGTGACTCGGCCAACCCTAGTACATCCATGGGTAGGTTCATAACCAATTATTTCTCTAAATAATTTCAATAATTTAGTTTGGTCTTAGGCATCTCTTCAGCAGGCATGTGAAGTGCATTCAACAAACGCATTCAACAAACGAATATCCAGGCCCGAGTATGGCTCGGCTAACCTAAGTATTGATTTAAAGGGCACAATAAGATGGTCATATAATGAATGATAATTTCAATACCCAATAGACACTAGATGTGTGGTGCCTCCAATATCTATTTAGAATATTGAAGTCATTATCACATACCTTAATGGGAGGCTATGAACTAGTTATTCCCATAACTATATCATTTTAAGGACCTAATAATTTAGAGAATTTGATTTAATGATTTGAGAATAAAGAAAAATTGACCTGCAAGTAGTAAATCCTCCTACTTGCTTCACCAAGTTATGAAGAGGACTTTATACAAGTTGATCTAAAGATATCTAAATTAGTCATACTGATTTATCTTAATAGCATGGGTCAGCTCGAATCAATTAGTGATCTAATCAAAATATAATCTATCATATTGGTCAGATAAGTGAGATTAGTGGGAGGGATATGCCATTAACCCACCATAGATGCCATCTAGGTGAGTAGCTCTCAATTAATGACTAGTGATTAAAACTGCCAAACTTACCTTAGACATCAATTGATTAATTAATTTGATTTGGTCCATCAGAAAATTCGGGCTCAACCATTGAGCCATGATCATGGTCTATTTAGTAAGGTCAAAATATGGACTTGATCAAGCTTCAACTATTGAGGTTAATCTAAAAAATTTAACCTAATTTAATTCAACTTTTGATTAGATTTAACCAATTTATCTATTTAGTCCATATATATTTCTAACCCTAGGTCTAACTATTGGAATTCATATGTAGGGTATGTATGTGTGTTCCAAAATTTATTTTTTAAACACCACAATGAAAGATAAGATTAAATATCTTTTAATCTATATTATGCATGTATAAAACACAAACCACAAGGATCTACTTCATATGCTGAAATTATATATATACTGAAATTTAACATGTGATCGAATCATATACCTATTTGTAATTTTTTCTTCAAATCTGGATCTGAAAGAGAAGAGATTCTCTCTTAACCATGCAAATATCTAGTCTCTATGGATATCCACTTGAGATCAGCTTGGAACAGTCTTCTTAAGATTAAATTTTTTCTCTAAGAAATTCAGCCTGCGAATCTGAACGAAGCTTGGATTGCGATCAACTCTTTGATCTTTTTCTTTGATCTTCTTCTTCTCTTCTTATCTTGCTTTTCTATCCTTGCTTGTGCTGCTACCAAGCACCAGAAACCAGCACCAAAGTGGATGCCAAATAGCCTTGGGCGTAGAGAAGAAGTGGGACGCCAAGAACAAGGATGTGTGGACATCCAAGGGGAGAAGAGAAAGGGAGGAGAAGAGAAGGCGTGAGGGTTCTCTTTGGGGGCGTGGGATGTTGGTTGGGATGCTCTAGGGACCTTAGGGGAGGTC
>KE506048.1:73292-87547 GCA_000441515.1 Elaeis oleifera
ATAGTCAACTGTTTAATCTCGTATAACCCATAACATAATTCTCAATCAAGTTAATCTATTTATTCAATCATGTACTTTCAAATTAAATATATAGACTTAGGTCAATCTTTCTTACATCGTCTGACTTTGTGCGTGACTCCATAGATTCGAATACTAAGCCGATAGTACAGAAACCATTTTCTGCACTAATCAAAGTTACCATCTAGTAATAATTTCTGATATTTGGATAGATCAAATATTTGCAAGATAATATTCAAGAACCTATGCATATGGTTACCGTATAATTCATCCCTTTGACCCTGAATGCTCTAGGACAATCTAGGGTTAAACTGTCAACCATGAAAGATCATTCATATTGTATTCCAATGTTTCAAATCCATCACATGGATTATCCTAATCAAGATTTTACTAAATTAAAATATAGTGATGCATTAGCTCCTATAATCCAGAGGGATCAATTCTATCTTGATCTGTACACAGACTTCGCAAATACTTGACTGTATCTAGTAGACTTCCATCACTGCATTAAAAATACAGATAGTCTGATCCCAAAGTATAGTGAGTTGCTTATAAGTCACTATGATAATCTCAGATTGGAGGGACACTTATGTCCATATTCTTCATGAGTTGCTCTTGACAGCAGAGCGTTCAGTCGGTGAGTCACTTGTTCAGTGACGATATACTCCTACATCTCACCTGTATGCCATACCAGTATCTTCATACTCTTTAGTTAAGAGGACAACCAACCTATATGATACACAATGACCTTCACTCGATAAACATCATCATCCTTTAATGACGTATCATTTGATCATGAATATGTTTAAAACTATACGATAAATCCTCCTTTATCGATTACTTTATAGTTCTAAGGACTTCATCACAATACAAGAATTTTAGCAAGAAAGATATCACTTTATAATGAATGATGTCAAAATAACTTTTATTCATTGATAAATAATTTATATACATATTACAAAATGAGCACAATCGTCCAAACAATTGGCTTTAGGATATATTTTCCAATATTGGTGTGGTGCTCTCAAATTTTGGGAGGCCACAGGAGAGGAGTCAGGGTGTTGGCTAACAATTGGCTTTAGGATACATTTCTCAATATTGGTGTGGTGCTCTCAAGTTTTGGGAGGCCACAGGAGAGGAGTCAAGGTGTTGGCTCTGGGAGACTAGAACAGGTATGGTTCTAGGGTAAGATAAGAGTGGTCCTAGGGTAGAGGTAGTGTGTAGCTCTCCACGAGTTTGAGGTCTAGGTGTTGAGGACCTTGAAAGGCTTGGTTGGTACTCCAGAGACTTGGAGACACAAGGTGGAGCAAGAAATTAGAACTTGAGCTGAAGACTACAGGGAGTAGTTTCAAGATCTTAGTCAACTCAAACTGAGACTGGATCGACTAAGTTGAAGGTGAGTCGACTCAAACCCGGTCTGGATCAATTATGCTCAGGAACAAAAATAGGATTTCAAAAAATTATAGATGGCTTGCAAGTGAGTCGACTCAGTGCCAGTCTGAGTCGACTTAATCTCAAGTGAGTTGACTCAGTCCCAGTCTGAGTCGACTCAAGCACGGGCTGACAGCTAGACAGGTTTTCTATTTGGGTCCAGAGTCAGATTTGATCCTAGAGGTCTTAAAGCATAATTTAAGAGGTCTGGCTAACTCAGAGTTTGGACTGGGATTAAGTCCATGGAATGTATGGGTTAGTTTAAAGAATTTTTTGGGCTCGGATTGTTGAACCTATTATAATTGGTATATATATAGGTCACTGTAATACCAAGGATGAATGGAACAAACATAGAACTTTTCTCCCGAAACCCTAGCCGCCTCTCTTTCTCTTTCTCTCTCACATCCTTAGTCTCCACCTAGGATTTCACGTCAAGAAAATCTGCCATCCAATCTAGGCTTCCATGTTCTCCTTGTTCGCTTCTTCAATTTTTCTGGATTAACACCCAAGTTTCATGCAAGATATTGGTCCATGGCTAGTATCAGAGCGGTACTAGGTCCTAACAAAATTTAGCATGACTAGGAGAGAATTAGAAGTGTGTGATCCTTTTCCTAAACTCATCTTGAAATCTCTTTTCCTCTCCTCTCCTTGAAACATTCTTATTTTTGTATATCTGAGCTTCATAGATGGCTTTCAATTCAAATTCTTTCCAAACTATATCTTTTGAGCCAACTCATGCTTGTTTTACTGATTTTTTTCAAAAAATCAATAAGTTTAATTCTATGTCTAAGCTCGAGTTGGCTCAAGATGAAGTTCGAGTTGACTCCTGCTTAGATCGACTCAAATAGAAATCTCAAGTGACTTCTCATCAAGACCACATTTTTTTAGCTGAGCCATCCATTGCCTTTTTCATTTCCCTTCAATTCATCTTAGAACTGTGCCCTAGCATTCTGTTGACCTCTGTGGAAACCTCCAATTGTCTGTTTCTGTCGATTTAAACTCTATGTTATATGCAAAGGGATCGAGGAAGTAGTTCGCCTATCGCTCTAAGCGATCAAGGGTTGATAGCGAAGCTGAGCATTGCATCAAGGCAAGAAGTGAACTGTCACACTGTGAGGAGACTTTTTCCACTCCTTTGCAGCCTCAATCTCCTTCCCCAGTTGATCTACTAGGTGACGAGATTGTGATCACTAGCTAGAAAGTTGATTTCGATTTTTTTGACCATAAGGGATTTCGATTAGGGTAGTTGATTTGCTAATAAGGGTGGGATTTCTTCTGTGGTCTAGATCTTTCCACTATCCAAGCTTAGTCAGTGAGTTCTATAGTTCAATGAAGAGAGGATCAGATGAAGTTGAATGCATAGTCAAAGGGATTCAGTTTGTATTGACCAAATAGCAGTTGGGGAGGATTTAGCACCTCCCTAAACAAGGTCTAGCTTTCACACATCCATCCAGCCGGAAGGATGCTTTGAAGCACATTTTAGAGCAATTGGATGTGGAGGGGATCATTAAGCTTTATGCTAACCAGCTACCATCAAGATGAGGCTACTTTATCATATCATTGGATGCACCTAAAGACAAGTAGATTTGTTTGAGCGTTGTCTTAATGTATTGTAGGATTCATGGGGCAACCCTGAATCTTCTAGCACTAATGATGCATTAGATGAGAAAGAGGGCTGGCAAGGCAAAGGCATGCCTAACCTATGGCATGACTTTGACTCTAATTTTTAAGAGTTTGAAGTATCGCTTGAGGGGAAGACCACCTATGCCCTGATGCACTCCAATATGAACAATGAGTGGTCCATGCATTCTATGGGGTACCGTAAATTGGATGGTCATTAGAAACATAGGATGTGTGGGCAAGAGCCGCAGAGATGGAGGGATGAGGTAGGTCCAAGTTATCCTCAGCCCAATCATAGCCTTAGTCTCCCCCACCTCATTCAGTCGAGTCTTATATGCTTACTAAAACAGCTCATGTGTCTACTCCTTCAATGACTCCACCACCAGAATAAGCACCTGCCCCAGCTCTAACAGTAGTTTAGCCTACTCAACCCTCCAATATTTGACTAAATGATGATCAGATGAGGAGGTTAGCTGAGATGATTTTGGATGGATTGAGACTAGAGAGGGAGTAGCTATAGTCAGAGCTTAGTGGACTTCAAGCTAAGTTAGGTAGATTGACAAAGAGAGCGGCAACTCTAGAGATTAGAGACAGACCTGTTGAGCTATCTAACTTCTTCGATCTAGCATGAGAGGCTACTCATCTCAAGAGGAGGATAGAATCATGAATTGTGTAGATATAGGATGAGATCAGAAATCTGGAGACTCCAGATTATTATTAGGCAGCTGGTTGAGTAGTCAGACATTTACTCTTCTAGATACAGTAATGAGAATAGCAGCAGCAACAAATCTATCTAGTGCTCACGATTAATTTACGCTTAGCCTTTCCAATACACAAAATCTATCTAGCCACCACCTATCTCTCAGCTATCTGCTTTAACTCAGCCCACACCTAGACCACCATTCAAGATTTTCACTAGATCTGGTGTAGGATTCCCATCCTTTACGATTGGTCCCTTTAGCAGGACCAGGAGTAGGAGAGCTGAAATCTCTACCTCTAGGACTAGTTCATCCTTAGCCTTAGAAGTCTCTTATAATGAGGATTAGGTCTAGGTCTTGGTTTAGGATCTTATATTGTTTACTTATATTACTATACTTTGTTTACTTTATTATTATATTAACTGATGTTTTGATGTACTGTTGTTGTAACTTCTTGCATGCAGTATACTCTTATAACACATCTTATCTTTTATAAAATGAATTATACTTTCTTCTCATTCTTATCTTTTACATGTTGATATGCCTATTGCTGATGACCAAAAGGGGGAAAGATATGTAAAAGCAAGTAAATAATCTGAATCAAGTGAAAATAGATTGAATCTAAATCAAGTATTGCTAAGAATCAAGCAAATTTGAATCAAATAATGTTAAGATGACTCTTGGTAGTAATAGATATATGAAATATGTATTGATAAGATTATTGAAATGATAAGATAAGACTCTTGAAAGTGATAATCAAATGTATTTAATGATCTAATATCATAGCTCTTATCCAACTTTCCAAATATTTAAATTTTGGAATGTCAACTAAATTAATTGCTATATCATATTATGTGATAAGAATAATTGATGATATGCATACTTTTTGGATTATTTTTAATTGATTTTGATATATATATTCAGCTATATTATTTGCTTATACTCAAAATTTTATCATCATTAAAAGGAAGAGATTGTTGGTCCTAAAATTGATTTTGATGAGAATAAAATATTTTAGAAATACTTAAATACTAATTAGTTGTTAAGCTTTTGAAAAGAGGTTTTAGGAGGCTAAAGGCATGTTTTAAAAAATTCTTTGGTTCTCATCTTGAAAATCTAAAAAAGCAAAGATCAAGAAAGCCGCACCATGAAAAATCAATTGAAGAAGGTCATGAGCCAACTCCAAGCCTTGAAGAGTCGACTCTGGGACACTAATATTAAGTGGCATAAGCCTCGAGTCGACTCCAAGATAGCTCAAGTTGACTCTCTTAGGAAAGACAAAGAGCATGTTTTCTGAGACTAGTCCTCAAGTCGATGTTTGAAGACTTCGAATCGACTCGAAGACAGCTCAATCGACTTCTGACTTGTTCGAGTCGATGCCACTATGATTGACAGCTCCAACGGCTAGTTTTTTAAAAGTTATAGTTTTGCACAAAAGCCCTCCAATGACTAGTTCTCATCTTCCAACGACTAATTCTCACCTTCCAATAGCTAAAAATCTATTTTTGGATACTCTAACAAAGATATATGGATGCCAAATACATTTATGAAGTAAAAAATAAGATGAAAGTGAATTAAATACAAACAAAGAAAAGAAAGGCCGAAAATCAATGAAAACTATGTTGAGCATTTAGTGAGCTTTCAAGAAGAGAAATTAAATCTCTAACCACCTATTTCTTGAATTTTCAAGTGATTTTCAAAAGAAAGAAAGGTGCATTGATTAGAAAGCTTTTCATCTCCACAGCTTAAGCTATATCGACTTTTTATTTGCTCTTTTAAGAGCTCTTCTTTTGTGCTATATCTTATATTTAAATTTTCTGCTGTTGCAAGTTTCAATAAAGATTGAAACTTGATAGATAAGCTCATCCAAATCTTAAATTAAAATTGTATAAGCCTAGAAGTGACTTAGAAAAAGGTTTTGGCTGGTGTACCTAAGGAAAACTAACTAGATTTAATTATGATCCTGATAAAATAATTAGATTATAATTTTGAAGATTATAGTTGAAATTTTCAAGGGGTTGCTTGGGAAGTAGATGTAGGTGCCAAGTTTGGTACCGAATCACTATAAAATATTATTTTTGTATGTGATTTTGCTTGCTTCTGTTTATTTCAATATATTTCTTCTTTATATATATTACCTCCATTACAATCTCATATAGTTTATTTCAATTGAGCACATATCTACTTTTAAGTTTTAAAATTTTTAAAATTTAATTTATCCTCCCTCTTGGGTTGTCTTTCTAGTAAATAAATATCCCTGCACTCTAGTAGCTTGTGGTAGAATAGGATACTTGGAGGATAAATGCTATCATATCAAAGTCGATAAAGTTGAGGGGTTAAAGAAGGAAGGAAATCAGCTCTTTGGCTTGTGAATGTGGTCACTTGTGTTCGTATTGACCCCTCCATGAAATAGGAGAGAGCTTCTATGCACGGCACCAGACTAGATTGGCATGGTGACAAGGATGAGGGCAAATCCATCCATGAGTGCAAGAATGAAGTTGAGATATGGCAGATCAATATATCTGGCTATACTAATAGGAAGGTAGGGATTGGAGATAGTTTTGGATGGTAAGAGCACTACTAAGAACATGGCCAACTTATTACATTTTACTATTTTGCAAATGTTGAATGATGGTACCATTGATCTGAATGATGTCGATACAGAGATACATATGGATGATTCTGATTGTCCATCACTAATGATAGGGGTCACTAATGGAGGAGTGATAATGCTAGCAATGAAATAGGACGAAAGAAAGTGGCCTATTTATACTGACCAACCCAAACAAACAACTTGTCTCCACAAAGGTCAGAGTCCAAAGTGCTGGTGATGGCAAAACAAACCCATAAAGCCCCATTTTATGATGCCCAAGGAAAGAAGACTAGCCTAGGTCCCTAGTATAGATCCCATGACTGTCAACGGGGCTGACCCGAGCCCCTCTATTTCAAAAGATGATACAACTCCATGTGAACCCACTCCAAAAGCTCTCAAAAATTTATCCAACTATGACAATCTCATGGGTTCCTCTTTGGAGTCTCATTGCCATGGATTTCTCTTTGGAGTCTCATCACCATGTGGTCTCTCTCTGGTCCTCGACAAACCACGTTCCTACCTGAAGTTCTGAGTCTATCTATGAAGCCAATAATTGAACCAATTGGATGCCTCCTACAAGGATTTGCTGTCGGTGTCTAAGATGGCCTTGAATTCCTTTGGCTTACAAGCTTAGGAGGCTCTAATTTTTAGCAAGCTAGAGGTAGTGGAAGTCTTGGATTCTATCTCTGAAGGAGGAACAACTGATTCTCAAGTACCTCTCGCTATCATTGCTGTACCACCCAAATTACATGAATGTGATTGTTTGAAATTGCAGAGGAGCTGCTAATCTCCCATTCCTCAATAACTTCCATGACCTCATTTGTAAGCATAGGCCGAAAATTTTGTCTTCTTAAAACCTGAATTTTTGATGATTCTATCTTGAAACTTCTCAGGACTGTTGTCAGCATTGATAGATATTCTCTATCCTAGTAGAAGATTGCTAGGAGGTATCATCATTCCGTGGAGAAAGATATGAAACTATATTTATTTCTATAGTAATAACCAGCAAATAATAGTAGGAGTTGTCACCATGTTGAGTATGAGACCTGAGTGATTGCTGTGATCTATGTTGCAGGGCATTCTTTCAAGAAAAATATTGGAGTACAAGCAGGTTTTGAAGCTTTAAAAGATTTATTGGCATAAAAAATCCCATGTCAGATGGTTAAAAGAGGATGATCTTAACACTAGCTTTTTTCATCAGTCAACGATCCTATGTCGAATGAGGAATAGAATTAATTGCTTTACAAAGCCAGCTGGTGACTTAAATGTGGATCAAGCTGAAATTGCTAACATCGTCTTACATTTCTTTCATTCACCATGGAATATTCATGATCAACAACCTAAAATTAATCTTTCTTCTATCCAAATGAGGATTAGTACCTTGCAAAATTAGTTACTTATTAAGCAAATTTTGAAATCATTGAAGGCCTGTCACAGCTTCCTTCTGATAGAGCATATGGACCTTCTGGTTTTCAACCTTTATTTTCAAATGCTTTTGACTATTGTTAGAAGTGAGGTTGTTGGTAGCAATCCATGAAGTTTTTAGAGTGGGCAATATGCCCAAGGAATGGAAGAATACTCATGTGGCTCTAATTCCCAATAAAGAGAACCTTAGAGATCAAGTGAAAGACTACAAACCCATCACCCTATGCAACACTTTATACAAACTAGAGGAAAAGATTATAGTTAACTAATTGAAGCCATTGATCCCTAATTTAGTTTCTACCGAGTAAGGGGCCTTTGTGCTAGATAGAAATATATCTGAAAATATCATGATTGCTTAGGAGGTTTTCTACCATATGATCAAGGCTTCAACTCATAACTCTTTGTCATCAAGGTGGGCATAGAGAAAGCCTATGATTGAATGGCTTGGAAGTATCTTGAAGCTATTTTACTTCGTTATGGGTTTCATCACATATTTCTCAGATGGATTTTGTACTACATGCTAAAATCAAAGTATTTGATCATCATCAATGGCTCTCCTTCCACTTGGTTTTACTCCTCATGAGGTCTTAGAAAAGGTTGCTTGTTGTCCCCTTTCTTTTTTAATCTATATTTTGACATGCTGTTGAGATCTTTGTAAGGACTCTTAGAGGTTGGAATTCTTAGAGGATATCAACCAAAACATGATGGGACTTTTGTTACCTATCTTATGTTCGTTGATGATCTTTTTCTAGTCACTAAAGCAAAAAAAAGAGAGAAAAAAAGAGAAAGGAATGCTTAGCTCTTGAAGAAAATGGTAATGGAGTACTGCATCCAATTTGGACAACACATCAATGTTCACAAGTCTCAAATCTGATTCACCGATAGGATAAATGCTCATGTCAAACAATAGATCTTGGATATTTTCAACGTGCCATTATATGAGAGAACCATTAGGGTGTGCCCTTATCAGGTACCACTTTGAACCGGCAAGCCTTTAATCCACTATTTGATCTAATACATAAGAGACTTCAAGCATGGAAGTGGAAGCATTTGTTACAAACTAGGTGAATTACTCTTCTTCAATTAATCTATTGTTAACTTTGCTTTTGTTTATCTTCTAACCAGGGTACCTATCTCTCTAGTTGTTCTGAATAAGATAAAAAGTTTTCAAAGCATTTCTCTAGGGCCATGAAGCAGGAAGCAAGAACTTACACCTTATTTCCTGAGATATCATCTGTTTACTAAAAAGCAAAGATGGTTTGGGCTGCACTCTCTTAGGATTCATTGATAGGCCTTAACGAGAAAGGCAGCCACAAATTTGTTACTACATAGATAGTTTGTGGGCAAATTTGGTGACTACAAAGTATAATTTCTCTTACTGAGAGACATACAATCCAAGAAGAGGTGCCTTTCCTTTGTGGCATTCATCTGTGGCAAAATGGATATAGTATGTCTTCAAACGGCAGCTCAGTGATGGTCGGAGTATCCATTTTCTCCAAGATCCTTGGTTAACTAAGGTTCCTCTTACTCGGTGTGTCATGCCAATTAATTCTTATTGGAGTTAGGAGGACTAAAAGGTATCTCAGCTAATCACTAACAGAGATACTTGAAATTTAGATATGCTGTATAATCTCTTCTTACAAGATTTTGTTGCTAAAATCTAGTCTATTCCTCTTCCAAGACATCATTATGAAGGCCACTTAGTTTGGTACAACTTTGTAGGTCCCAAAATAAGAACAACCAAGGTGTATAGCTACATTATGGAAAGTCAAAGTATGGAGCTACAACTCCATCTTAATTGGATTTGGAAGCTTAAGCAACATCTCGGATTAAATTATTTTGGAAGAAACTCTATTGGATTGCCTTCTTTGTAAAGCCTTCATTCTAGAGGTTTGATCCTAAACTAAGATCCTACCTGTGACTTATGTCTAAGCAATACCAAGGATTTGGAGCTATTGACCCAAAGATTGATTTTAATAAATATAAGATATTTGAATATATATTTTGATACTAATGGGTTATTAGAGTGCATATTGAGAATATTTCAAGAAGCTAAGATCACTCTTAGATAGATTTACTAAGAATGCCAAAGAAGGGATCCAAAAAAAGGTAAATTTAGAAAGCTACATCATGAGAAACTAAGTTGAGAAAGTCAAGAGCCAACTTAAGAAAGCTTCAAAGAGTCGACTCTGGTATGCAAAATTTAAGTGGCATAGTCTGTGAGTTGACCTATATGCAGTATGAGTCGACTCTCTCATGCAAGATAGAGAGTTAAAATTTTTAGTTTGAAGCTGGAATCAATACTCAGTAGCTGGGCCAACCTTTCGTAGTTGAGCTAATTTTTTAGAAAAGATAGAAAGTTATATTTTTCAGACTAGATCTCGAATCGACCTCAACCTTTTTCGAGTTGACTTCAAGTTAGCTCGAGTTGACCCATACTTGATCTGAGTCAACTTGACTGCCACTAACGGCTCTAACGTCTAATTTTGCAAAATTTGCAAAATATACAGAATGACTATAATGATTAGTTTTGATCTCTAACAGCTAATAATTGATTTTTGGATATTTTTAAGATAGTTAAAAAGCTAACCAACACATTGAAGAAATAGAGAAAGAGAAGAATAAAAGAAAATCCAAAGAATATTAAGTGTGCATTCAAGAGAGAGCTCTAACTTCCAACTACTAGAATTTTAAAGTCGAGTCATTTTCAGAAGAAGAAAAGAGCATTTATTGCAAGGCTATCTCGATAAAATTCTTAAGAGCTTCATCGATACTTAGTCTTACTCTTTAGGAGCTTTTACATTGGTGCTTGAAATTACATCTTTACTTTTCTGCTGCATTTGAGTTTCAACTAGGATTGAAATTTTAGAAAAGACTAATTTAAGTCTTGAATTAGAGTGTGCTTATTTGTAAGCCTAGAAGTAGCTTAGAGGGATAGTTTGGTTGATTTTGCTAAGAAAATCAACTGCATTTTGATTATGAGCCTGAAAAATAGTCAAGCTGTAATATAGGGAAGATTATGGTAGAATTCCTAAGAGTTACTTGGAGAGTGAATATGGATACTGAGTTTGACACTAAACCACTATAAAAATTTATATTGGTTGTGGTGTGGCTATTCTTCTTTACTTGTATTTGCATCTTTATATTTAATTTTAAATTGTATTTCTCCTATAGCTTTATTTAGTTTAAATTTTGTATACATTAGTCTTTAAAATTTGAAAAATTTAATTCATCTCTCCTTTTGGATTGTCTATCTAGGCAATAGGAGCATTGTGTTTTCTTGTGCCGATGAATCATGGAGGTTTGGAACACTCTAAAGAGGACCTAACTGCCTCCATATTAGTTTACCTCATTGCAAGCTCTAATTTATCTTCTTGTAGCTCTTGGGTTTCTGAGAATCACACAATAGTTATTTGCTATATTGTAATAATTTTATCTTGAAAAGATTACAATGACACCCCTAAATTTTGACCTATTTATATTTGGACTTCAAAATAAAAAATTTCAAATTGAGCCCAAAACTTTAAAAAGCTATAAAAAGGCCAGCCATTTATCTCCGCTCGGCAATGTTATAATGTGAGCATCATTGAGAGGTTAACTTTATGAAATACCATAAATACCCTCCCAAAAGTTTTGATTTTGGTGTGACTAGAGCTCGACATATGGCCCAATTGAGACCATAAAAAATAGAGGAAAAACTTGAAAGAACTATAGGAAAAATCAATGAAAACAAAGGAAGGGTCATAGATTGATTGATTTTTTTTTCCCTTTTTCTTCTCATTTCTCTCTCTTTTTCAGAGATCTATGGGAAGGAAAGCACTGAGGGAGATTGGAGGGGGAAGGTTAATGCTGGTGGTGATGGGGAGGAAGGCGATGGTGGAGATTGCGGGAGGTGGTGGCGAGGAGAGCAGGGAAAGATTGGCGTCTCTCCTTTTTGGAGACCTGTGGGAAGGAGAGCATCTTAGGGAGATTGGAGGGGAAGGCCGACACCAATGATGATTGAGAGGAAGGCGACAATGGAGACTAGCAAGAGGTGATAGTGAGGAGAGCGAAGAGGAGGTGGGTATCTATTAGGGCTTGAAAAGGTGACGACTAATATCAGTTGGAGGTGGCAATGAGAAGAGTGAGGAAGAGATGAGTGTCTGCAAGAGGGAAGGCGATGATGGAGACCGACAAGAGGTGAAAGTGGAGGTGGACATTTGTGAGGGCTCAAAAAGGTGACGGTGGAGATCGACGAGAGGTGGCAGCGAGGAGAGCAGGCATCTGCAAGGGGGAAGGTGATGGCAAAGACTAGCTGAGGTGGGCATCCGTGAGGGCTTGGGAAAGTGATGATAGAGACCGACAACAGGTGACAGAGGAGGTGGGCATCCGTGAGGCCTTGGAAGATGATGACGGAGACCAACGGGAGGTGGCAATGAGGAGAGTGGATATCCGTGAGGAGAAAGTGATGGTGGAGATCGATGGAAGGTGGCAGTAGAGGTGGGTATCCATGAGGGCTCGAGAAGATAACAATAGAGACCGACGGGAGGTGGCAGCGAGAAGAGTGAGGAGGACATGGGCGTCCATAAGGGAGAAGGCAATGGTGAAGACAGGTGGGAGGTGGCAAAGCAGATGGGCATCCATGAGGGTTCCATTAGGTGATGGTGGAGATCGATAGGAGGTGGCAGTGAGGAGAGCGAGAGATGAGGTGGGCATTTGCGAGGGCTTCAAAAGACGATGGTGGAGATCAATAGGAGGTGGCAGCGAGGAAAGCGAGGGAGGAGGTGGGCATCTGTAAGGGCGAAGGTGACTATGGAGAGCGATGGGAGGTAGTAGCGGAGATGGCATATGTAAGGGCTCGGGATGGGTTCAAGAGGGAGAGGGCTCGAAAGGATTCGAAGAAAAAGCAAAAAAAAAAATAATTGCAAAAAAACTTATGAACCAAGAGAGAGAGGGCTCCAAAGGATTCATAAGAAAAAGCAAAAGAAGATGCTGCCAAAAAATGTAAACCCTGTGAATCGAGAGGGAGAGGACTTGGAAAATTCGAAGGAAAAATCAAAAAAAATACTGCCAAAAAAATAAACCATGTGAACTAAGAATATTTAGTCATTTTGCTTTTTGTTAATGCTGTTAGATTAGAGATAGACCGTTGTGCCTCTTTATAACTTTTTAAAGTTTTGAAATTCATTTGAAATTCTTTTTAGATCTAAATATAAATGGATCAAAGTTCAAGAGATATATCTATAATTTTTTAATCTTTTGAGGGACCCAATACCTCTACGGTAGAATTTATTCCTTGGCTCTCTGGCATGCTCATGAATTTGTCCAAGCACTTATTATTCATCTTTGACTAATGATCACAATCTTGGTTTACGTGTAGCTCGGTGTGCCGTTCACATTCTTGCCCCCCACTAGTCAAATGTCATGGGGAGCCCCACCTTATGATTTAGTCGAGAAAAATCTTGATGCTTCTTGATCAAATGGTAAAGCTGGTCAGGGATGCGTAACCAAAGATAACTATGAAGTGCTTTGTATATTGCCTTGGTTAAATCAAGAGTTTTTTATGTATGTACCCTCATAAATATTTTAATTTATATGAATATCTTTTCAAAATGGGTACCTACATGTATATCCTCACAAAATAATTTTTTTGCATATGTACCCACATCATCTAACATTGTTAAAAATTAATAGTTTAAAATTAAAATGACTAAAATACCTTTATGGATAGATGTACAAAAAAAATATAAGGATATATATGTAAATAGTAATTTTATTAGGGTATTCATTCAAATTTGAATGTTTGGAAGGGTATATATGCAAAAAAATCTAACTTAGAATTTTTTGTATGTAATATACTTCTCTTAGTTTGTTAATTCTTTTCCTATTCTAATGGAGAAAAATTAATATGCACAACTAAAATAATGAACATATTAATTTTTTGACTTATATAGATAAAAAGATCTTTTTATTAAATGATAGATCAAAACTATTTTATCTAAAAAATAGATAGATTATAACTATTTATGTTCCTTTAATGTATAATAATATACTTATGAAAAAAGTGTCTCAACCTAATATTAGATGGATAGCTTGTATATTTGTACAGAATGGATATAGTTGTGGGTTTGGACATTGCATAACAATGAGAAGTTTAATCTTATTATATTTTATTTAAAAATTTTATCTAAAATATCTTTATAAAATGTATAAGGTATATCATGTCATTATAAGATAGACATAGTTGTCCCATCTTACTTAAAAATAAATATAATATAGTATTCTGATATATAAAATATTATATAATATCATCATCATGTTGCTATATTATATAATATATTACTACATTATAGAGTAAGAGGGTCCGAATCCATCTAGATGAAATAGATAAAAATTAAATTAAAATTTTTTTATATGTAGATCGTTCTAAACATTCAAATTTGCATGAATACTCTTGTAAAATTGCTATTTGCACATATATATATATATAT
>KE506048.1:87723-98361 GCA_000441515.1 Elaeis oleifera
ACATCTATCTATAAAATATTTTAATTATTTAAATTTTAAATTATTAATTTTTAACGGTATTAGATGATATGGGTACATATGTAAAAAATGAGAAACAAAAAAGGTATATATGCAAAATAAGTATTTTATGAGGGTATATATATATAAATTAATTTTGAAAAAATATTTATATAAATTTGAATATTTAAGAGGATATAAATATAAAAAAATTCTTAATTAATTGCCTCATCATTCTTAAGATGGAACTGTTGTTGGTCCTTTGGAGGAAATTAAAAGACTCAAAGTTTCCTACACTAATCAATTCTGAATCTTAAATTCTTTTAATCCCATATTGGACAGGAGAATTTGAGAAAGGGTTTATAACAAAATCCTTCTCTTAGGCTTTGTGAAAATTTAGAAGTTTTGGACACACCATACATGCGCATGGCCCACCTCGACTTGGCTAGCACACGGACAATCACATTGTGGCTGCGGTGTGGCAGGAACTATATTTTATTTTTTCTCTATTTATTTATTTTTAATGAATATGATCAATTTTTTTATTTATTTAGAGATTAATACAATTAAATTGCTTGACATTAATCATGCGATTAATTGTTTTTGCCCTTGATAAATATTGGCTGATTTAATTTTTGCTCATTAGCCAATTAAGATTTTATTTAATATTTTTAACCATTAGATTAGCCCAAACGGCTAATTCTTGGATCTATAAATTGGGCTCTTGATAGAGATTGGAATATGCAAGGAAAATTTGCTATCTTCTTTCTTAAGCTCTCCTAAATCTTCTTCTGTCAAGTTTTTTCTTGATCTATTTTTTTTTCATTTTTAATTATTAGGTTAAAACTCTATCATTTTCTTCGCAATCATACTTGCAGAGGAAATCTCCAGTTGTATGTTGGGTAGAGTTTTCGATATTAATTCTACACGAGGATAAGAAATTATTTTAGGACAGTGCGGAGTATGCCTCCCGGCAAATTTTATTTGCTTATTTTTAAAAATTTTAATTATTTTGATATTTATTAAATAATAGATTCCAGTAATTAGTTCTACTGAACCATAACCGGCTGTCGTGAGAAATGAATTTATATTATGTATCTGCAATGATTACAAGCTGCATAGACCACCGTGAATAGAGGCTTTTATCATCTTGGTTTTACAAATATCCGGCTTGAAGGAGATTCTATAACCGTTGTCAACTGAATGGACGACAATTGCAAAAGAATAGTTTTATGACATCACTCAGGATTCTACATCCTCTGCACCCTCTGTTGGCTGACATCGTTTGCTGTGTCTGTGAGTTGGACCTTTTTAGAGTCCCTCATGCTTTCAGAGAATCAAACCAACCAGCTGATCATCTTGCAAGTCTACCAGGTAATGGGATCTTTCGGTCTTCTACGTTCCCGCAACTTACTCGTTTGTTAAGTCGTGGCCGACATGGTTGGGATCACTTTCAACACAAAACACACACACACACAAATGTTTCTATTTTTCATGGTAATTTATTGAAAAAAACCGATTCGATTCCTATTCTTTCAGTGCATTAGGATGTTGGACTACACGGAGGTCCACCATGCTAGTTTGCCAAATTAATCAAGTCCATCAACTTAGTTGTGAATTGTCAGGCTAAACAGGTTTGGTGCCTTGGTCAATGGAATTAAGATCTACTAATGAATGCAATCAAATGACAAAGTCAAAACGAATAGGAATGCAGGACCACAACATAATTCGTGCCCAAGGCAAGACGGTTGGCATCAACACACACACACACACATATATATATATATATATACACAAATAGAAGTATTGGAGTGAGTGGGTTGAATTCGTGCACGAGTAAAACGATCATTTCTCTCTATTTTTATTCTCAAATCATCCTGTTCCAAGCCACCATGAATTATTCCTAAATTGTCGTCAACGAACCACCGAACCTATAATGAAGCTCGGCCCATTTACAGCCTTGGCCTTTAGAGAGTATAGGGCCCATGTCCGGGATTGTTCTATTTAATTTCTTTAATTATTTATTAATTATCTTTTGCAATGATCACATGCCAGAAAAGTCAGTCTCTTCAACAACTAAGTTCAATGTATTTTATGCGAGTGGACTTTCCGTCACGTACTTTTAAAAGGACTAATGTGCCGCGAGGTTACAGCCTGCCACCCGTTGTTTTATGGCCAGTTATTTCTATAAAATTTATCTGTCAAACTCAACCATACATTTACAGGTAAAACTTATTCTCTCAAAAAAATTTAAATAATTTAATTAATAGTATCACAGTTATTTATTGATAAAAATAATATT
The DNA here is from genome assembly GCA_000441515.1 of Elaeis oleifera. NCBI lineage: Eukaryota > Viridiplantae > Streptophyta > Magnoliopsida > Arecales > Arecaceae > Elaeis > Elaeis oleifera. The sequence continues at coordinate 90,023 of KE506048.1, forward strand.
TTTAAAACAATTTTTTTCAGACCACCAATAATGATATTTCATGCAATAAAGAGCAAGTTGGCTCCAGATGCACCGCAGCATTGGAAGGAATACCACAATCAAAATCTCTGCCGACCGATCGATTCCAAAAAAATATTTTTAAATATAAAAATCAAATTATTTTTTTTAAAAACATGAGAATTCGGGATCTCAGTATTTTAGAACTTCCTAATTTGTTAACACATGTAATGTCTTAAAAAATAACAACTAAATACTAATATGCAAGTAATGAATGTTATAACCTTAACCGGTTATGCGTGCAAATATAGCTACCATTCAAAATAATAATAGTTGGGCACATCTTTAGAATTTATCTTGGCCAAACCATAAGTGATGAAATTTAGAATAGAAATTTCATGTTCCAATAGTATCTTTCGCACTAAAGAATGATAAATTTTTTTTTTTTATGATATTAATTGTTAGATCGTACCTTTCATGGTATTTCAAACCCTTGGAAAGAGTCATCTATTTGTGCAAATCTGACGGCGGCTATTGCACGGTCTTATAATACATCTAGCAAAAAAAAAAAATATTCTATCATGCAAAAGATACATCTCTGATTTAAAAATTTCTGCAAACGACCTATATTTCAAATAAATTATTGAATAAGGCAGACTTAGATAAGATTGACGTGATTTTGATTCGAATTCGATCTGATCAAAACTAAACAATAAGAATCCTACATTAATGATTCAAACCTTTGAATATAATCTACTATCCTAAAACTATTTGCACACCGAAAATTATATAATTTGAAGACTCTTAATCTATGCATTAAATGATCAAAAGATATATTTAATTTATTTATTTAGACTGTCTAATTTTTGACTACTTATGCACGTAAACTAGATCCCAATCATATGAATTTTGGTATACCAATAGTTTTTAGATAATATATCATACCTAATGGCTTGGACCATCAACGTAAACCTCTATTATAGAATTTTGATTTGATTGAACCTTAATCCAAATTTGATCAATCTTATTCTAATTTAATTTTAATAAAATCATGACCAATATGATAAATTAAATTAAAAATTATGTTCAACTACTGATTTGAAATTTTATTAATTAGACATTTTAAAAAAATTGACCAATATGAGCCGGATCAACTGGTTTTCAGATTTTATTAGTTTATATTAACCAAGATAATCGGGTTAACATTTTATATATGCACCGCATAAATGGGCGGCCCAAATTAATATAAGCCAAGATCTTTGAATGTGAACGATCCTTTTCCTATATAGATGCTGTTGTGTTGACATCAAGGATAGCGAGGAATATTAGATGATACACCATGAGAGTCTTTGTCACACAAGATCCAGTAAAAAATTAGTTATATACAATCATGATTGGCTACAGATTATCAGTATATATATATATATTCATCGACTCAAAACATGAGACAACTTGGCGAACAAATGTTGGCTTAATTGTTGCCACTCTTCCATCGACTTGCTTTTTCAAGAGGTTCAAAGTTCAAACTATATATTCCTCCCACATTATAGTAGTATGAAAAGAAAATAGATTAAATATTGATATATCTATATTTCAATCTATATTTATTCAGCAAGTATAAATATGGACATGAATGTCGAATGTATACTAAAATCTATAACCGTAGATCCTGAACTTGTGTTGGGTATGAATTAGACATTGTTCAGGTGCAAAATAGATTTTAGGCAAGGTACCATAAAACTACACGCACAAAACGAATAATGGCCTAAAAATAACAACTAAATACTAGTATTTTAGTAAGGAATGCTATAACCTTAACTGGTTATACCTGCAAATGCAGCTACCATTCAAAGCAATAAGAGTCAGGGCATATTTTTTTCATGGGTATTTTTAAACATATCTGTAGATATAACCTGCCTGCTTTTGGATGCAAAATTTTCATAAACCATTTTTTGGTTTTGAGAGGGACAAATCAAGGACGAGAGAGACATCTCTTGCTCCTATAATTTGACCAATGTATGATTTGATGGAGACCCGTTACCAGATCATGTGCCCAATACTGTTCTTCTTCTCAGTCGTAGCACTTTTAGAAGCCATAAAACAAACTCCCACCAGAGAACAAGCAAAGGAAAATTCCAAAAATAAAGAGACCCAGCAAGAAGTAGAACAAGAAGAAGCAACAGAAATGGGCACTTGGCCGGTTATTAAAAAAAAGAAAAAGAGAAAAACATCAGCAAATTATACACGGGAAAGAAAAAAACGACAAACCAAACCACAACAAGCAGCCACAAAAAAGAAAAGGGGGATTGTATGAAATATTAAGTGCGAGTACAGAGCCAGTCTCTTAGTAGTACCAAAGAGACTGCTGCTGCCTGGGTCTCTTGCCGGGATTCGACGATGCAGGGGCGATCTGGGGCACCGTGAACGCGTCGTCGCTCCACCGCTCCCGGTCGGCAGCCTTCGCCCGTGGAGAAGGTGGGTGGAATTTAGATCCTTGGCCGCAACCCACGGCTGGTAATGGACGCCCGCCGTGGCGGCGCCACCTCCAGGGGGGACGGCTGGGAGCTCCGGCGGCGGGATCTGGGGAACGTGGGAACCCAGATGGGGAACTCCTCCGCCACCGCCTCCAGCCCGGCCCCTCCAGATCCGCCTCCATGAACGGCAGCATCTCGTCCATCGTCATCTGCTGCAGCAAAAAAAAAAAAAAGAAAAAAAGGCTCAATTTTCCTGTTTTCCTTGTCGGTCGAGAAAGAGAAATTGATCACAGACCTTCGAGAAACCATCCGTGGCAAAGGAGGAGGCGGCGGCGGCGGTGGCGTCGTCGACGAGCAGGTCCTCGACGCGCCACCCGGGGCACATCTTGATGAGATAGTCAGAGATGCTGCTGCCGCCGCCGGCGCCGCTGTTGCTTCCCGCCTGGTTGGCGGCGGCTGCAGCGAAGGTGGAGGTGTTGATGCTGCTATCGCTGCTGCACAAGACCGAATCATCCGCCAACAAGGCCTCTTCTCGACTCTTTTCGAGAACGCTCTCGTTGCTGTGATCACTGTTGTTGTTACCGGCCACAGCTATCTCTGCTTCCGGCGAAGAGGAGGAGGAGATGGGTGCGGAGGAGAGGCGGAGGCCGGTGAGGAGGAATCTATTGTGCTTCATGGTGAGATGATTGGCGCCGTGGATGGGAACATCACAGTCTCTGCAGAGAATCGCCCGGTCCTCCTGGCAGAACACAAATCCCCGTCTCTCCTGCAAGTCCCAACGCCCCAAAAACTACTCCTTTTCATCCAAAATCGAATCTTTTCACCAAAATTCTCATAGACTTACAGAAATAATTCCAAACATTTAGGAGAAGGAAGGCTTAAAGAGGAACCTGGCAGATGTCGCAGACGGGTGCGAAGGGAAGAGGAGGAGGAGGAGGAGGGAGGGGGCAGGAGGAGAAGCGGCGGTGCTTGCCGGCGAGCTTGTTGGCGCGGTGGACCCGGCGGTCGCAGGGCTCGCAGAGCGCCGCCTCGTCGGCGCAGCAGAACACCGCCGCCTCCTCCTTTCCGCACACATCGCACTGTACCTTCATTCCTTTCTCCGACTCTTTCACTTGTGGGAAGGAAGGAGGAAGACCTGCAAGTGCGTCGATGGAGCTAAAAAGAAAGTGGTGGAGGAGGAATCAAGGGATGGAGGAAGTGGGGTGTGGGGAACAGAGCTCGTGGGGTGGAATAATTAATTTAATCGTAGATTACTTCGGTGAATATAGAGGAGCTGAAAGCGAGACGGGAGAGATGAGGGAGTATACTCGGAATTTATGCTCTCGAGTTGGGAGTCTAGCAGGTGGCAGCCAATTCAGAGGTACTTCTAATGTTTTTGTTTCTGAGTGTCCACATCTTGAAACTCTTGGATATATAACTCTGGATGATTGCACGTGCTGGGTGGAATCTCCTATTTTTTAAAAAAATATCCAGATTTTTCTACTTTCTGTCGTCCTTTTATATCAAATTACTCTGTCCATTTCCTTCGGCTACATGCATTCAAGTTGACAGGATGAGATTCTTTTATTTCTCAAATTCGGTGGACGCATGCAAAAAGCAAGAGTCGGTAATTTTTTTATTATATAGTCGGTTATATGGGGAGAGCAGGAAAAACTAAGCTTGATTATACTCTAATAAATTTTCATTTAGATCCACTTAGATCTATATTAGACAACGAAGGACCTATATTCATATTTCTAAATTATTGATATGATTTATTATTTATAAACTACTTCAATATAAAAAATTAGATAATTAAATTTTTAATATATATATATAATTAATATTATTTAGAAAATTTATTTTTAGACTACTTGATGTATAAATTAGATGTCTCTAAATCATATAATTTTTTTATATATAAGCAATCTAGATATAGTAAAATATATCTAATTGTTCGGATCATCGATATAGAATCCCATCATTCAATTCAGACATATATAGATATAAGTGAAAATATATTTAAATGTAGTCCGATTGATTCTCCCTGTACCTATTGTCATCTTTGCATCTCAACTACGTGTGCCAATTGACTTGCCAGCTCATTAACTTTATTGGATTATCAAATGATTATATTTTAAATTATTATATAAATATTAATTAAATATATATTATTTATTGAGTTATTGGGCTCATTATCTGATTTTTTTTCTTTCTTTACATAGCCAGATAATTGGTCACGAATGGGGTTGCCGCTCTGAGCGTGTAATTAAAAGTAAAAGCTGACCATACTGACATAGCTTAGATTTAGTATTACTATCATAATTAAATATTAAAATATTTTAAAATTTAGATCACTGTTTAAAGAATAGTTGACGTAAGATTTATGAACAAACATTCTCAATATTTCTTGTTCATTTGGATTTATTAATTAATATTATTTGGATATTAGTTGTTTTGAATTTATTCTACTACTTTGTTTAGGATATCGTGATGAAAGCCTTGTAATACTTTTAAAAAGTCCCTATAAATATGTGGCAATTGTAGCATTCCTAGCTTGCGGTTTTAGATTGGAGGCATAACACCACTGTCAGGTTAGGCCAAAGAGCCGAGCCACGCTATTTATTAAATGATTCATGCTACCTTGATGCACAAAGAGGTGTATGGAGTAGTGCATCCCAATGCATAGATTTCACACATCTATTCAAAGTACATATTATATGGCTTTTGATACATCCAGGATATTTCATCCGTGGTGGCGCAACTCCAATAGCAGCTTTATGCATATTCCCGTTAATAGATGCCAGAACGATCAATAAATCACCACCATATAGACTCCTATGACCACACCAAAAAATTTGGAGCTTTCCATCCGCTAGACGACAGAGTGTCAATTCCGCTCCTCTACTATTCAATTTTAATAAATCAGGATATACAAACTGTTATTTTCGAACAACCTAGATGCACCTCCATGATCTCTAAGGAGAAAAAATAGTGCATCCTTCTGATGATAGGTATCCATCTTCGTCTATAAACTCTAAATTTTTCGGACCGTTTAAATAAGTGAACTCTTACTTTGTATGCCATCTCCTAGAGATGGATTCTACACACTGGGTTCATCTCTCCCACTAAACTCTGAGCATCTTTGTTCCACCAGAATACCTTCTAAACCACTCGGCACTTGCCGGACCTCCATACTCCACCTCCCCATCTACATCTATTCCACCTTATACTCGATCCCGATCACCACATCCAACTCGAAAGCTCAGACCTCTTTGTTGCTTCCATGGAAGACTGACGTAGGCATTGGAGGATCCACCACCGGAAACCCTCCATCTAGTGTGAGAACTTCTCCTATCTTTGGTGGTTTTGTAGGATTCGACTTGAGAAACCGATTGAGGACTAGGCGCTGGCTCATGCTGTTGGAATTCTGGATTTGGTGCATATATATGTGTTTCAAAATTTTATTTCTAAACACTACAGCGGAGAATAAGATTAAAATATTTTTAATCTGCATTTTGCATGCATAAAAATATAAAATCATATGGATCTATTTCATATACTGAAATTGATATATACTGAAATTCAGATTGTAATCAAATTATATACCTGTTTCACAATCTCTTTCTTCAAAATTGGATTTAGAAGAGACGAGGTTTTCTGTTAGCTGCACAAGTGTTTGACCTCTATGAGTATCCACTCGGGATCAATCTGGAATAGCCCTCTATAATCTGAATTTTGATTCTCCAAAATTCAGTCTGCTGAATCTGAATGAAGCCTGGATTGCAATCAACACTTGATCTTTCTTCTTGATTTTCTTTTCTCCTCTTTTCTAGAGTTTTTTCTTGCTATGTGCTACTACTAGATGCTAGAAACTAGCAAGGAAGAGGTATCCAAACTCCTCTAGGCATGGAACTCCTTGGGACGCGTGTCCTGAGGAAGGGGTATATAGAACACCCAAGAGAAGAGAAAGGAAGAGGAAGAGGGGACGTGGGGAGAGCCTTTGGATGTGAGGGACTACTGATTTTTATTCTCTAGGGATCTTAGGAGAGGTCCTTTTAAATAGGTATAAGGATTGAATCCTATTCAATCTCATAATACAAGTCCTACTTGCATTAAGATTCCTATTAACTTAAGTTATCCAACTTACATTAAGAAGCCCATTGGGCGCCAACTATTGGAGTCCTTGCACCCATAATTAGACACCCTCTTTTACACCTAAGAGACACCCCATATGAAAACTAAAGGCCCTCTAATTAATGGATACATTCAAATTGATCAAATCAAAGTGGAGCCCCATAATAACTATCAAGGAGATTCATAAGCGACTTGCATTCTTAATTTATATGATCTATAACCTTAGACACCCAACAATTGAAGTTTCATGAATCTTATTCACGTAGATTATTAGCAGGTAATTAAGTTAGAATTATTTTATCAAATAAGTAATCCCAATAGAAAGAGAAATTGGGTCCAACCATGTGCTAGCAAGGTTACCATGAACCCAATGAATTTCTCTAAATCCAATTGACACTTCATAAGCTCAATTTCTTATTCCAAGCCTAATCCCTTTGTTGTGTGACCCCATAGGTTCAATTCTATCTAGTAGTGAGATATACAATGATCTTTATCATTATATTATTAAAATTCTTTTCAATGGGTCGGAATAATTTCACTCTAACTCATTAAGGATTGTCGATTTAGAATAATTCTAGTGAGCTCTCACAATCCACCAGTGACATCTAGTAGTATATAGTGACAATCCAATAGAACTGAAATGAACCTCTAGGTGTAGTTAACTTATGATTTAGTCTCTCTATCGTGAGTCTCGATTAGATGGAAGGTCATGAATAAATCATCAAACCTCAACATCAGTCATATGATAGATTGATTAGCTCAAGTCCAGTTGTGACTTCTGTGAAAACTCTTTTCTATCAATCACACTGCTGTGGCCACAGACTCTTGGACTTAGCCTCTCAAATCTCATAAGACTACTTCTCTCTATCAAGGTCGATAGATCCTATCTTAATATGAACCCTACTCCTATAGTGGACCAACTGTCACCAACATCCACTACAAAGGCTCATTAAGACCCATGTATATGGGTCAATCAAACTCCAGCAGCCTCACTACGAGTAGCAATACCATCTCAAGTCAAAAGATCAGTCACACAACTACAACATCGAGACAATCACTGACGATTGAATAGAAATCTACGTGATCTCTAGTATGATCACGCTCAGTGTCAGTTGTTTCTAACAACCACCCACACTTGTCGCCCGTGTCTCTACATAGTAGATTAGAGACCCATCTATCCCGAAGGAAGCGATTTGTGCGTCAGTCTATCCAGATCTATCATCGCCTCATGATAATCCTCTGATCGGAAGTCTTTAAAATTAATACATGTCTCTAATTCTCAACACTTTGAGAATATGTATCGACACTAATTTCATAGACGGTTCAAGGACACATTACACTTGAATGAAAAGAACTTGTTCTTTATTGATCATATCAATATATTAAGTACAAAATTGTGTCCTAGATATATTACAATGTATCAGCCATATTGGCTTCTAGGATATACATCTAACAATCTCTCACTTGGACTAAAGCTAATTGGCCACAAATCTAAGTCCCATCTTTTCAAGGTGGATTTTCATTTTTGAGTTGGCTCAACTACTTAGTCAGCAAGTCTGCCATATTTTTTGCAGAGTCTACTCTTCGCACCTCGACATGAGGTAGTCGCGTATATCGGTGCTCTATGTATTTGGACTTCTGATGAGATCTTGGCTCTTTAGCAAAGGCTATGGTGCCATTATCTTTGCAGTACTGTGTCATGACATGACATCCAATTCTATAACTAACATTAAATCAGAATTCATCCTACAC
>KE506048.1:125321-136688 GCA_000441515.1 Elaeis oleifera
CCCTCTTCTCTATCAAGTAGAAAGATAGAGAATCTCTCCAAAGCTATATGAGTTACTTTAAAGTGGCCATGTTGGAAGTTTACAATTTAGACTACTCGATTGCTATGCCAGTACTCAAGAAGGGGCTAAAAGCAAATAGTTTCTACTTCTTCCTCTCAAAGAAGTTTCTTTGTGACTTCTCTGAGCTTCTCGCTTGAGCTGATAAGTATATCATCGATGAGGAGGGGATGGTGGAGAAGTTAAAGGAGAAGATAAACTAAAAGAGGGCTAGGGAGGATCACTCAGTCCCCACCGAAGAAGCACAAGCCTAGTGGGAAGCCGCCCCATCATTCTCGGAGCCTTCGGCGATTCAAGGACTTCATGCCTTTGAATGCATCTTAGAGGTAGATTTTGATGGAGATCAAGAACCAAGACATCCTCTGATGGCCTGGAAGTTTGAGCGTGAAATGAGTCTTGATTGGATCGATCAAAATATTGCCACTTCTACAAAGTTTATGGTCAGGACATTGAAGAATGCTATTAGCTCAAGAGAGAGATAGAGTCCTTTATCCAGTGAGACTACTTGTAGAACTTCATCAACTGCCAGAATGACATCAAGCCCTCCGATCATGAGCCTCAGCCTACACTTGAGCCGCCAGTCGAGAGTAGACCCATTGCCAGAGTTATCCACACTATTGCTGACAGACTTATAGCTGGAGGCAAGAGCAAATCCGTAAGAAAGGTCTATGCCTGTAAAGCCTAAGTTGGGGCCTTGCATTGAAACGGCAAAGGGCGGATGACATCATCTCCTTTTTGAATGTCGATGCTGAAGGTATCTAGACCCCTCATGATGATGCTGTAGTTGTTTTCATGGTCATTATGAATTATGATATAAAAAAATTCTAGTGGATAATGGAAGCTCTACATATATCTTATTTTATGATACTTTTTGCAAGATGAATCTACCTACCAACTGACTCCAAAAATTAACACTAGTTTAGTTGGTTTTATGGAGGATTCTGTCTCTACTGAAGGCATTGCGACCTTATCCGTAATGGCGTGGCAAGCCCCGAAGTAAGCCATGGTCTTACTTGACTTTCTAGTGGTGAATGTTGCTTTGACATATAACTCTATCCTCGAAAGGCCAGACCTAAATGCCCTTCAAGCCATTGTTTCAACTTACCACCTATTAGTTAAGTTTCTTAGCACCCAGGGTGTGGGAGAGCTCTGAGGCAAACAAGTCTTGGCCAGGCATTGCCATGTCGCCTCCCTTAGAGGAAAGAAGCCTAGAGAAGCCTTGTTGATCGAAGGATTCGAGGTCGGCAATGAAGGAAGGCGACCGCATAGAGAACCAGCCAAGCAACTCATTTCGATCCTCCCGCATGAGTCAGATCCCAGTAGGATCATATAGATTAGATTACACTACGATGAAACCTCCCACACCAAGCTCCTAGACTTCTTATAAGCCAACACAGACATCTTTGCTTGGTCAGTCTGGGGTATGCTTGGGGTCGATCCAGAAGTCATCGTGCATCACCTGTAGGTTGACCCACAACATCAATCTATGCAGCAAAGAAGCAAAGCTTCACCTTCGAACATCAACAAGCCATCAAGCAGGAGGTGGACAAGCTTCTGGCTATCGGCTTCATTCGAGAGGTGGACTACCCCGAGTGGCTGGTGAACATGATCCTCATCAAAAAGATAAATAGTGGATATGTATCGACTTCATCGATTTAAATAAAGCTTATCCAAAAAAAGTTTTCTTTGTCCATGATAGATCAGCTAGTCGATGCTACCAGGAAATATCAAATGCTAAGCTTTATGGATGCTTTCTTTGGATATAATCAAATTTGAATGGCATTCAAGGATGAGGAGAAGACTTTCTTCATCAACAATTAGGGGCTATATTGCTATAAGGTCACGTCCTTCGGTTTGAAGAATGCGAGTGCCACCCACCAGTGCTTCATCAATAAAGTCTTCAAAGATTAGATCGTAGCACATCTTCGACCTCTAGGAGACCTTCGGAGCCCTAAGGAGGTACCGTATAAGGCTTAACCTGAACAAATATACCTTTAGGGTAGCCTCGGGCAAGTTTCTTGGTTTCATGGTTACCCACCATAGGATTGAGATAAATTCAGAGAAAATCTAGGCCATCATGGAGATGTCACCTCTGAAGACTCATAAGAAAGTACAGTGCCTTATGGGACAAGTTGCTGTGCTCAGCAAGTTTGTGGCCAGATTGGTGAAGTATCTTCTATTCTTCAAGGCTCTGAAGCAAATCAAGGACTTTCAATGGATAATGGAGTGCTGGTCCACCTTTGATCAACTTCAAAAATACCTCACCTTGGCCCTACTACTAACTATACCTTCTGTTGGAGAGGTGCTGTATCTCTATCTTGCCATTTCTCCTATAGCTATTAGTTTAGTCCTCATCTGGGAGGAGGGAGTGCAGAAGCCAATTTAATGTACAAGCAGGATGCTGAGAGATGCAGAGACCATATACACCAAGGTAAAGAAGATCACTTATGCCTTGGTGATCTTGGTACAAAGACTTCGACCTTACTTTAGGTGCACTCCATCACCATGCTGACCAATCAACCCTTGAGGCAAGTCTTGCAGAAGCTCAACACTTGGAAAAGATTGACCAGGTAGGTTGTGGAGCTCGAAGAAGGCCATCCATCAAGGCCCAAGTTTTGATCGATTTTCTTATGGAGTGTACACTCTCTGAAGAAATCGAGTCCCCATCAAAACCTCCTATCTTAATACTTGTGGTCCCGTGGATGCTGAACATCGACAGATCATCCAACACTGGAGGCATCGGGGCCAGATTAATTCCTACCGATCCTACTGGCATTATGGCGGAGCAAGCTCTCCGCTTCAATTTCAAAACCTCAAATATTGAAACAGAGTATGAAGCACTCTTTGTCGGATTGAGACTCACTCGGGAGATCGAAATCTCATATCTCCAAGCCTTCAGTGACTTCCAATAGGTGGTTGGCCAAGTTTGTGGAGAATATGAGGCTAAAGCACCTTCCAAAAGAAATACCTATAGAAGGTACAAGAGATTATTTTTTTGTTCATCAAATTTAATATTTTGAAGATACCCAGGATGAAAAATGCTTGAGCGGATCTGCTATCAAAGCTGGTGATTTTGGAGAGCACTGACATCTAGAAGTCTATCTATTTGGAGACCCTCAAGAAGCCTAGTATCGAGGATGAGTCGACCCAAGTGATGCAGGTAGACCACGAACCTAGCTAGATGGACTTGTTGATCTAGTACCTACAAGAAAGGCCACTATCTGCAGATCGAGCTGAAGCCAAAGGATCCAAATCAAGTCTTCATGGTACGTGATGCTCGAGGGAAAGCTTTACAGACGGTCCTACTCCATGTCCCTTCTCCAATATGTCCAACTCTTTGAGGTAGAATAAGCCTTGTGAGAAGTTCATGAAGGTATTTGTGGTAATCACCTAGAAGGTAGGGCCTTAGCTTATGAGGTCTTTTGACAAGATTACTACTAACCGAGTATCTATCAAGATGTCATCAAGTTCATGAAGTACTACGATCAGTGCCAACGACACTTGAGTATCTAGCACTTGCTAGCGGCCCCTCTTTCTCCAATTAGCTCTCCATGGCCATTTGCTTAGTGGGGGATGGACATCCTTGGTTCATTTCTGTAGCCCACCGGATAGAGAAAGTTCCTCATAGTGGCAATCAACTACTTCACCGAGTGAATCGAAGCCACACTACTCACTCGGATCACTGAGAAGGATGCCTGAGACTTCACCTAGAAGAACATCATCTATCGTTTCAGTCTACCTCAGATCATCATAATTGATAATGGTCGATAGTTCGACAATACTTCCTTTTGTGAGTTCTGTCAAGAGGTCCATATCCATCATCGCTTCACTTTTGTCAGGCTCCCCTAAATTAATGGAGTGTTGCCCAGAAAGGTAGCAACCCAAGAGAGGTGGGGGGGGGGATAATTGGGTTGTTGAAAAATTTTAGCTAAATCTAAAATCTAAGTAATAATATGTTTCAAATTAAGCTATCCTAAATGATTGTGGGGTGTATGAAATATATTGCAGCAGAATTAAAACATAGAATAAGCTATGCAAAAATTAAGACAATGCTAAGCAAGAAATAAAATAAGTCAGGCAAGTATAAGAAAGTACAACACAAATATGACTAAATTTATAATGGTTCAGTATAACCTTGCATCTATATTCAATTCCTAAGAGCTCCTTGAGAATTTCACTATAATCAATCTGATTATAGTGCATTTGTTTATTTGAGATCACAAATAAATCTAGTTAATTTTTTGAGATCATTAACTACAACCTATCTATCGATTATTTTTTGGATTCACAATTAACCCAATTAGTTTATGGGGTCACCATTTAAAACCTACAAAGTCCAATGCTGAGCTTGGATGGGCCAATCCCTATTTTTTTTCTTCAAAGAAACTTATAAAGAAAATAAGTTACAAGAATGAGAATTTCAGCATAAAAGAAAGACTCAAAAAATGAACACTTTGAAGCGCTGAGAAGTGGCTGAAAATTTGCTCTTTAGATGCTTCAACTTCTCTTGAATGATGTTTGAGAGATATAAAAGAAGTTAGAGATGATTGCTCTTGAAGCCCCTCTAAATTATGTGCACAAATCCCTCTCTTTTCTCTCTTTTCAATGATATTTAATGATCCTCACTCATTTGAATGTTTTGCTCATTTTGATCCACTTGACTAACTTTTCAATTAATTCTTTAGCCTTTTGTAAGCTTGAAAATAGCTTGAGAGTGAGTTATGATTATTGGAAGAGCTGAAATAGCTATTAGAAGCAAAAACTAGCCATTGAAAAGGTATAAAAAATTAACTATTAGTGCAGTCCCGTGACAGGAGTCAACTCCATTTGCAGGTAAGTCGGCTCGATTTGCAGATGAGTCAGCTCGGATTGAAAGCAAGCCGGCTCAAGTAGAGATCTTGAAAATACAGTCTTCTATTTTTTCTAAAAGAATTGGCTCGGTTAACTTCTAGTCGACTCGATCCTATACTAATCTTTTTTCAACATGCCAGAGTTGATTCTTCTTTTCTAAGAGTCGATTTCTTTTAGTTACATTTGTGAAATCTTGATTTTTGAAGTGCTTTGGCTTAACAACTTGATAGGATTTCTTTCAAGGATGATCTCTTCATTGTGAGTATTAAAAAAATTCTACATCCATCCTTGAAATACATGATTAGTATCATTTATACTTAACATTTGAAAATCATCAAAATCAATCATAGGATCAATAATCTCTTCCTTTCTGATGATGATAAAACTTTGAGTATATGCACATTAAAACATATTATGTATTTTAATTAAATTTTCAATATGCAATATGAAGTGAATAACTAGACATATGTAAACATATACTTCATGAATGTTATCATTATATTCAAGAATTCATACATCCAAAATTATATTCAATATAACATACTCATTTCATATGATTTTCTCAAACAAGCAAGTGAGCATATCAAACATGTAATCAAGTCAAGTAATATACTCAATATAACTTTTTCCTTTTTGACAGCATCAAAAAATACAAGGGAATGATTTGAAAAATATCATCAAAATCAACTCAAATTCAAATATACACACATTTAATTTTCAAAATTTAACTTGAGTTCTTTTCCTTTCAAATCTAACTTGAATTTATCTTTCAAATTTGGATCAAGACTTCTTCCTTTTCTCAAAAATATAGATCAAAAATATTTCTTAATTTCAATTAAAAGTACATGGACTTTAAATATTCAATAGACATAGAATTTTTTGAACAATATAGTTTTAAAACACTTCTTCCCTTTTTGATATTAAAGTAGATTATCCAAAAATATATCAAAAGAATTTATCTTAAATAATGTAATAGTAAGAATATAGCCATAAAAATTTAGATTTGAGACATAGCATATTTTTCTTTACTAAAAGATAAAGTGATGGAACTTAAGACAAGAATAAACTATTTGATATCAATTTTAAGAATCATGATATCAATTAAAAGAAGTTTGAGTTTATTTCTTTGAAAAATAATCAAAGTAAAATAGAAAATAATTAATTTAATTTTTCTTGTTACCAAATATTTTGATATTCAATCCAAACAAGAATAAACTATTTGATATCAATTATAAGAGTCATGATATCAATTAAAAGAAGTTTGAGTTTATTTCTTTGAAAAATAATCAAAGTAAAATAGAAAATAATCAATTTAATTCTTCTTGTTACCAAATATTTTGATATTCAATCCAAAAAGCAATTATCATGATACCAATTATAGATTTTAAAAGAACATATTTAAATCCATTTCTTGAAATAATCAATCATAGCAAAATATAAAATATGTTTCAAATTTTGCTTGATATCATATATTTTGAAATAGCAACTTTTTTGAAAAATTTTTGATACGAATTATTTTAGTTTTGAAGTGATAAAGATATATCGATTCAAATTAAATAATTTTAAGAATTTAGAATGATAAATCAATTCGAATTGATATTAATAAGTCATTCAAATTAAGAAAATTTTAGTTATTCTTCAAAAAGATCATTTCATCCTTGTCATAAGAAGTATTAAGCAATTAAGTTTAGAAAAGATATTAATTTCTTGAATTTATCTCAAATGATGTCTTATCAAGAATATAACTTTATAAAATCAGATTAAAATAACGATATTCTTCTATTTTTATCAAAAAATAGATCAATGAAGTACAAGATAAATAATAAATTATCTGATACTATTTGGACAAAACTAAAGTCCTCTTTAAATACTTAGTTTTAAAGATAAACGACAGTTTTCTTGAAATATTTTACATGATATCAATTTTAAAAGATTCAAGAAGAATATTTTTTAAATTTATTTTTTAATATTAATCAATTAAAATAAATATGAATGTTCATTAATAAATTTACTTTTAAGATCAAAAATAATTTTTTGACATCAATTAATTGTCAAAAAACTGATGATATGATCAAAATATGTGAAATATGAATAGTTACTTAGAATGAATCAAATTATCAAACCACATGTTGAAATCAAAATAAGCAAAATTTCTCTTATTAAATTCAAAAATATTTTCCCTTATTAAGTTCAAAAATCATTTCTCTTTTAATTTTGATTTTCTTCCTATTTTAATGGTAAATGCCAGAAGATTTAATTTTCTTAATTCTTCCCTTTTCATCCAAAGAATGCACATTCATTTAATTAAAAGCAAGCATTACAAGAACATATTTTCTCCTCAATTTTATAAATAAAGTAAATATTCAATTAAGCACAGTATCAAGTATATTGAATTTTCATGAAAGATCAAATTTTCATTGATTAGTTGAAATATAAATGTAGAATATGATAAAAATTTGAATACATACAAAATAAATGAGAGCTAATTTTTATATAGATGATAGAAGTAGATTGCTAGGATTACTAAAGATCTAAGAAAGGAAACATAACATCCTAAGCAAGGATAGATCAGGATAATCCTAAAATGTAGGTCCATACTGATTAGAAGAAGAAAGTGGCCTAGTATCTCCAAATGACTGGCCTCAAACTTCAACCATCATAGTCTCCTTTTCGATAAAAAATAATGCCTCTAACAGATCTCTTTTCATCTATTGTGCCTCTAAAGTGTACATCTGAAGCTCTATACAAACTGAAGTGATGATTCTGATGGAAACTCTCTCAATGAATGCATCCTCATCTAGTCTATCAAGTAGACGATCTAAACCTTTGGACGGTTGGTTTATGAAGGAGGACCCTCTATCTGCTCATACTGGCTCTACTAGTTTGATACTAGAAATCGACACTGCTACAAGAGTCTCATCATCATCTCTCAACACTGCACCTCTATGCAATCATCTATTGACTGCTCTCTAAAAGCCCATCCTCTGAAGTGATCGATTATCATAGGCGTCAATGTATATCAATGCTCTAGTAGTCTCCCATCGATCGGCATATATAGTGTACGTTCAATGCTATCAACATCAATCCCAATCTGTACACCTTTTACTTTAAAACTAGACTTCTAACTTATCCTCTTAATTTTTAATCAATTACAATTCTTTCTTATTTCATAACTTAAAGTCCAATTTTTTGCTCAAGATCATTTCGATGCTTAATCCTTCTTTTGAATCGAAGAATTACTTTGAGAAGCCATAAATTCTTGAATTTTTGCATGAAACTTCATCTTCTTTTGGATGAATTGCTTTTGGGGTACCATTGGAGAATAAGGGCTATAAGAATCATATGAAAATGGAGAAGAAAGGTCCAATTTTGAAAGGAGAGAGGTTTGAAAAAATTTTCAGCTTGAAAGAAATGAGAAAGGATGAATAGAGTCTTGAGACATTTCAATTAAGAAACCCATCCCAGATGTAGGGGTTGCTTCTGCTAAGCATGAGTCGGCTCCTCGTAGAACTGCTTCTCCTTTAGAAATTATGAGTCGCCTCCTCAAGTCCAAGAGTCGACTTCTCAAAGCAGAAAACAGTTCAAGAAGTATAGATCCAAAAAAATTGGCTCAAATTAAATAGAAATCAAAAGATAATCAAATCAAGGATTAAGAATGACATACAAATCAATTAGGAGAATCAAAATTAATCAATTGGGGTTAGGAAATCATTCAAATCAAATAAGATTAAGTTAAGGGGAAACTAGATAATGGCTCTAAAGGTGAAGTTCAACAAGGAGATTTTCAAATCCTTAAGGGTTAAGTTATAATGCAATGCAAGTTTACAACATCAAGCATGTAATCTTTTATAAATTGATGACTTATCTTGATATTTCTTGAATCAAGTCATTTTTAAGATTTTTCAATGGTTACATATCTTATGAAGATTTCAAGAATTAATTTAATAGTTTTGCACCCATATAAGATCTTATACAATCAACTTTGTTTTAATTAGATTTTTCAAATAATTAACAAGACATAAGGAGTTAAGAGAGCATGGTGATTTTGAAAATAAAAGTTTATCCTCATAACACTTAAGATGATGCATGGAAGAGAGCATATCGATCAATATAATCAAGCACTCAAGTCATAGAATATGGTTATGGAAAATACTAAAAAATCATCAAAATTAATTAGTCAAGCAAAGTAAATTCAGCAAATAATGATGGTATGATGTGAGAAAAGTTTAGCTTTTACCGAACATCATCACCTATTCACTTTGAGTTCTAAGCATTCTTTTTCAAAAAATCACTCCTTTCATGCCATTGGATGCTTGGTATACCTATAAAATTATTTTTAATTTTGATACCTAAGCCATCTTAGATCCAATAGAGTTAGTACATATAGTTCTTTTAGAATCTAAATTGTTTGATCAAAGTATGGCCAACTCTTTTAGTATTACATTCAAAAATTTTGTGCTCCACTTTGTTATAATTGAAGTAAACTATAGAGTTATTTTTATGTGATACTTTGCTAAATATATTCCTAATAATTTTATTTCTTAATAAATTTAATCATTTTAGCTTTATCGAAAATAGCTCTTTGATTGTTCAAAATTAATTGAAGCTTTTGTGAACCAATGATGAACTTTTCTAGTATAGGCATCAATATTTTAAACTCTTTTCTAATATTATCATTTTCTGACATAAGAGATTTTTAGATTTTAAGAGATTTTCTTTTTCTTCCACTAAGACTTTTTTTTCTTCAATTTTTTTTCTATTAAAATCTTATTCTTTTCTTTAGCTAAAGATATATTTAAACTTTTAAGTTCTTTATTTTTCAGTCCTATTTTTTTGTATTCATCCATTAACTCATTAAAGGCTTTAAATAATTCTTCAAATGTAAAGTCAAAAGAGTTTTTAATATTTACCTCATCATTTTGAGCTATGAGGCAAGGATTAGGAATACCTTCTTCCTCTTTCACATTTCGTTTCTTTCCCTTGCTCCTCCTTAATCAATGCTTTTTTTTCTTTATTTCTTCTTCTTCTTTTTTTTTTCATCCTCATGAGCTATAAGGCATAAGTTAGGGAGGGCTTCCTTATCTTCTTGGAAGCTTGATTCTTCCTTTTGATTTACTCTCTTATAGATTGCTTCTAATTTCTCCCATACTTGTTTAGCTGAAATGTAAGAAGAAATTAAATTAAATTTATTTATATCTAATAAATAATATAGCATATTCATGGCCTTAGCATGCATTTGAATCATTTCTTTATCAAATTCATCAATCAATGCAGTATGTATATGTGGGCCATCGACTATAATTTTTCATAAATTATAATCATCTACTTATATAATATTTTATCCTAATCTTCCAATAAACATAACTTGATCCATTAAATAATGGGGTCTATCTATAGAATGGCCTCTATTAAATAAAGAATTAATTTGGGTTGCCATGATCTTTGGCTCAAGACTGCTAAGTCAACAACAAATATTAAAGAATCTGCTCTGATACTAATTGTTATCCAGAAAGATAGCAACCCAAGAGGGGGAGTAAATTAGGTTGTTTAAAAATTTTAGCTAAATCTAAAATCTAAGCAATAATGTACTTCAAATTAAGCTATCTTAAATGATTATGGGGTGTATGTAATATGTTGTAGTAGAATTAAGATATAGAATAAGTTATGCAAAAATCAAGACAATACTACGCAAGAAATAAAAATAAGTCAGGTAAGTATAATAAAGCACAACATAAATATGATCAAATTTATAATGGTTCGGTGTAATCCCACACCTATGTCCACTCTCCAAGAGTTTATTGGAAATTTCACTATAATGAATCTGATTATAGTGTGTTTGTTTTATCTAAGATTACAAATAAATCTAGTTGATTTTTTGAGATCACTAAGCATAATCTATACATCAATTATTTTTGGACTCACAATCAATCTAATTGATTTTATAGGCTCACCAACCAAATTTATAAATCCAATTTTAGACTTGGATGGGCTTATCTCCAAATTTTTTCTTCCAAAAAATTTATAAAGAAATAAATTACAAGAATAAAAATTTAAGCATAAAAAAATTTAAAAATAAATTCTTTGAAGCATTGAGAAGTGGCTGAGAATTTGCTCTTTAGATGCTTCAACTTCTTTTGAATGATGCTTGAGAGGATGTGAAAAAAATTAGAGAAGATTGCTCTTGAAGCCCCTCTGAATTCTGTGCATAAATTCATCTCTTTTTTTTTCAATGATATTCAATGATCCTCACTCATTTGAGTATTTTCTCATTTTGATCCACTTGGCTGCCTTTTCAATTTATTTTTAGCCTTTTGTAAGCTTAGAAGTGGCTTGAGAGTGAGTTATGACTGTTGAAAGAGTTGAATAGCCATTAGAAGCAAAAACTAAATATTAGAAAATATAAAAAATAGCTGTCAGTGTAATCCCATAACAGGAGTCAACTTCATTTGCAGATGAGTC
>KE506048.1:146750-160859 GCA_000441515.1 Elaeis oleifera
ATCAAAATCAATTCAAGGAGCAACACATCATTATAACCTAATGATGCTGGTGGAATCAATCAAAGAGCTTTTCTCCCTAACAAGTCTCCTCTCCCTCTCTCTCTTACACTCCCTAGCTCCTCTCTCCCAGATTCTAGCCGCCACACAACAAGAGGAAGAGAAACCCTTAGTGCCTAGGGTTTCAAAGGTGAAGGCATCCCTATCCAAGGTGCCTAGTTCTTGCCGCCCCCACTTATGGCTGCCCTCTATCTGGTCTTGAACATCCCTCTCTTTCTTGGTCCTCTCTTTTAGGTGTTCTCTAGGTCTCCAAGTTGCCCAAAGGCCTAGAGGTTCTAGGGTTTGAAAGAAACCCTAGTAGAAAGCTGTCAAGATCCACCTCCTTGTTGCCGCCTGTGTTATTTGGCATTCCCCTTCTTGGATGCCCCTTGTTGTTGGATTGTGGTGTTTTTGAAGATCCCATACAGAGATCCATTGCTTCAATAGAAGATAGCCTCAAAGGCATGCAGACTCGATTGAAAGGGCTAAAGCCTTATAGAAGAGCTCGAAAAAGAAAAGGTGTCTCAACTCGTCACGATCTTCTTACTAGAACCCATGGCTAATATGGGCGGTCTTGACGTCGATCATGTCCTTTGCATATGTTGTGCAAGATTTCAGCGCACATTTGGTGAGACGCAGAGAGAGGTTGGTAGTCAAAGAAGATTCGGTGAGACTTTGAGAGAGATTGATAGCCAAAGGAGACTCGATGAGACTTTGGAGATGATGGTAGCTAAAAAATTCGATAAAACTCAGGCTGGGATTGGTAGTCGAAGGGAGGCTAATGTATTAACAACAATTATGAAAGTCGATAGGGAGGATCGACTGGTGCCTGATTGGTAAGATTAAATGAATCTAACCATCCAGCCTACTGGTTGAGGGTGATCTAGCTTGATGCAGGTCAACTCAGGTGTGAAGTCCCTGTGCCTAGTGGATAAAGGCTAATAAACCCCATCTCCCAATAGATATTTATCTTTTGGATAGTTAGTTAGGGCTACGGTCCTAATAGTTGGTATCAGAGTGAGGTTGTATGTTAGAAATCTGGTAGGCCCCTAAAGTGTTAAAAAAAAATATCACTTGGGAAGGAATTATTATGCAAGGTCTAGCGCATATTCGGTGAGATTCAGAGAGAAGTTAGTGGCTGAAGGGGACTCGATGAGATTTTGAGAGAGGTTGGTAGTCGAAGAAGACTCGATGAGATTTTGAGAGAGGATGGTAGTCGAAGAAATTCGATGAGACTCAGATTGGGGTTGGTAGTCGAAGAGAGGCTAATGTATTAACAACAATTATAAGAGTTGATAAGGAGGGTCGGCTGGTGCCTGATTGGTAAGATTAAATGGATCTAATCATCCAACCTACTGGTTGAGAGTGATCTAGCTTGATGTGGGTTAACTCAGGTGTGAAGCCCCTGTATCTAGTGGATAAAGACTAATAAATCCTACCTCTCAATAGACATTTATCTTTTGAAAAGTTGGTTAGGAGCTATGATCCTAACAACATATTCGAATGGTTTGAATCTTAGTAGTCTGATGTTAGAATAGTTTGAAACTCAGTAGTTCACCCTGACTGTGATCCCATAGCCAGAGTAGTGGCCCCCACAAATGTCTCTTGCATCCAATCAAAGAGACCCCATAGACTGCCAAAGAGTAGGAGAGAATTCCCCATATCATCTCACCAACTGGAATTGCATTGACGATTTTCCCTATGAGATCTTCGCTAAGGTTGGAAGAAGTTTTGGGCAGGAGGCTTGGGCTTTTCTCCTATTCATAGAGAGAGTCTAGGAGGAATCACAACCCTTTGACTCCCTCTCTGATTGCCCGATGGCATGCATCTAGCAGCCTTAGAAGATCGCACCCCTGGAAAATGATGCTTCATTTGCTCCTCTCGATGGAGGACCGTTTAGAGATTGCAGCATTAAATGATCACATAGTCTTTCGAGAAGGTAGATGCATGGATTGGTGGAGCAATAAATGCTCTAAGATTTGCAAGATATCGTCAATGCCAAACCTGCCAAACAACTAGAATTAATGTAGAGCATGATTCTAGACATGATCAGGGAGGCAAAGCATCCCAGCGTGACTTCCAAACTAGTGTAAGGTGAACACTGAATAGCTATCCACCCTACACTGTAGGACGGATCAAGTTAGGGATCTAGATATGCCAAAGAAAGATAACAATAGGAAAAGTTTTTCTTCTATTCCATAAAAGATGTTACATCAAGAAAGAATAAAAGAAAGAAGAAAAACTAGTCTTCACCTAAAGAAGACACCCCAGCCTCCTCATCACCAATTCAGGGGTGAAGGCACTTCAGGTTCAACTTTAGAACTATCCTTTGCAGGCATGCCTTGTAGTCCTAGAAGCTCCGAATATAAATGGCTAAACATGTCTCAAAGATCTCATCCATTGAAGCCTTGACCTGGACCCCTCACTCAAGGGAGACTGGATGAAGCACCTCTAACGATCGAGAACCATCCTTTTTCAGCTTCTCAACTTTCCATTGAGTAGCCTTCAAGATCCTCCTTAAGTTCTTATTTCTGATAATGAAATTGTTGTGTTGCCTTTGGAGGTACCCTTAAGCTTTCTCGATGATGCTCCTCTCCATCTCCACTAGGGCTCGATCGTACCTAGCGATCTCTTCCCAGTAGACCTTCGATGCCCATCTTTCAGCTGCTCTTGCCTGACTAAGCATAGCCACCAGTCAAGTCTCTAAAAAAGCATAGCCACCAGTCAAGTCTCTAAAGATCGAACCTCGAAACCTTTCTAAATGGTTGGTCGATCAGTTAGCTTGAGGGCACAAAGGGCAAGCTTCAAGCAAAGGTGGTAAGACTTACCATGATGGTGCTATGATATGCACTCAAAAGTGCCTCTTCATCAATCATGCTAATAAGGAACTCTTCATCTTGGAGAGAAATTAAATCCTTGATCACCCTTCAAGACTGATGGTACTTGAAGATCACCATATCTTCCTCTCCACCCATTTGCCTAGAGGTTGGAGGGGCACTCATCCAGGAGAAGCAAGAAGAGGAGGCATGGCTAGGGGACAAAGGTGATTCCCCCTCCATCTATTGAGAAAGACCCACAGTTGCTTTAGTAATCTCGACTATCGTGGTGATCGCCTCTCCCTCATCTTCCTCCTCCTTGATCTCATTTAGGTCCACTACAGAAGCCGGAGGTGGCCAACAAGCTGGCCTCCTATTCTTTACCAGCAATCCAAGACTTCATGCTCGCCATGCTTGAACCCTCAGTAGTGGTAGTAGACGAAGACTCGGCTATGCTGCCTTAAACTGCACCCTTCATTGTGCTCGAGGGAACAGTTTTGACGTTAAGCACATCCAGCCTTGGCTTGGCAAGTAATCTAGTTGCCTTGGCTTAAGCACCAGCATCGGCAAGCTGCACCCCCCATGTACTGGAAGGTGGCTCTGCATCAGGTAAACTTTTCACTACTTTGACAAGCTAAGTGTCAGCCCCTACTTCGATTAGAGAGGAATCAATGATCATATCTGGAGGTCTGATTGAAATGGTCTCGATGAGAACATCGGGACTAGCCGAACTCTGGCCTCCTACACCTTGACTCAAATCAACATCTACAATGACCCCTCCATCCCATGGTCCTTTAGTCCCAACAAGCTAAAAGCCACCCTCTACTTCAACATGTGGCACATTCCTAACGACACTTAAAGAGGGCCTAATCAGGGAAACATCACCCATAGGAATGGGAGCAGTTAAGCTCTGTACTTTCATTCCTTACTTCATTCCAATATATTTGATCTTTCTTCTCTTCACCTTCGGCATACCAGTCAGCAGTTCCTCCATAGTGAATTTCATTTCTGTTCAAGATAAGAGAGTCGTAGAAATAAGAATACATCCACATGAAGAGGAAGAGAAGAAGCCAGAAAGAATTTTATTTTCAAAGGTCTTTCTTAAGGATATAATGGACTCTGTCAAAAAATAAATACAACAAAGTAAAAAAAAATTCATCAGGGATGCGACTCAACATCTCCCTCCATATCTTTATCCTTCCCAGCGACAACAGAACCGCCACTAAAGAAGTGGAAGATTGAGCCGATAAGGGGCTTAGATCGAGTTTCAAAAGTTGGCTTTGATCTTCTACTTGCATCAGTCGAAGCCAGTGAAGAAGGCCTTCTAACATGACTCCAAAAGCTCTTTGCAAAAAGCCTTGCTTTTCCTAAAGTCCTCTATGCCCTTAGCTATAGCTTCAGCAAGATGATGCTCGATAGTCACAGCTTCATCCGCCAACCAAGATGGGGCAGCCCTCGCCTGGGTTGCTTTTAGCTTAGCTTGGGCGGTGGCTTTGTCAGCCCATCTAGTTTGATCCCGTGCTTGAGTAGCTTCGGCCTCACTTTCTCGAAGTTGAATCATCTTTATCCGGAGGTTCCTTTTGGCTTACTCTAGAGAAATCTTATTCTCTTTTAGGGCCATCTCAGTAGCATCGGCTTGGGATCTCTCTACAATAAGTCCCTTCTTGGTCTTATCTCACTCCTCCTTAACTACTTGAAGATGGTAGTGAAGTTGATAGTTCTCTCCATCCAAGAGATAGACTTGCTGAAGTAGGTCCCAGATCGTGAAGGCTTCTCGAAAGACCACCACCAAGTCAGAAACCAGATGCATCAAGAAGAAGGATATAGCTAAGACCTCACCTCGGCAGCATCTCGAAGATATTCTCCAAAGGATTGTGCCCACAGTCTCACCACTTAAACCAAGGACATCAGTCCCCTAGTAATTTTGCGTAAGCCTCAACCGATGGTGTGAAACCACCGATTAAGGATGGAGAAACATCGGAAGGTTGGAGCTCCTTCTTTTGTGGCCTTGAGAGGATCGGTAGGGACTGAGTTGCTTCCCTTCTTCAACTGCTTCTCCTCTAGCTGATTCACGATCCCCATCACATGAGGCCCAACAGCCTCAGCCACGATGACCCCAACCTCGACAACCATAACTTTGATTTCCTCAAGGGAAGGAGATAGCACAATCCTCTTCCTCTTTTTCTCTTTCTTCTTCTCAAGAGGGTCGGATGGCTCTCTCAAAGAAAATACTATGCCTGCACCAACAATAAGATCAGTATGGTCAACTCTACAATTGAAGGACTCAAAATGTCGATACTCACCTTCAGGGGTTGGGCTATTAGAATACAGTCTCTTGAGAAGATCCTCATGAAGGAGTTCAATATATGGTGGCACCTTAATCCACTTCAAGCTCTTCGCTGTCGCCTCCTCCGCCTTAGATAGCTCTGGAAGCTCGAGCAACACCAACTTCACAGGTGACCCCCACATAGTCGGAAACCTCCATGGAGTTGAGGAAGATACAAAGAAAAACTCTCTTCCACTCATGAATGAAAGAGAGCCTGGAAGGAAAGTTAATCACACCCTTCTGAAGAAAAGTATACCATCAGTTGTTGCTTCGAGGATACATCTTCACTTGGAAGAGTGCTCGAAACAAATTTGTCTAAAGCAATATGCTTTGGTGCAGATGAAAACAAAAAACCAAAATCCATCAAATATTAGGGATGAGTTGAGCAGGACGAAGTTGATACCACCTCAGTAGCTCAGCAAGAACATCAGGAATCGAAAGCTTGAGGCCAGCCCTAAAGGCTTCTTCAAACAAAGCCATCCTACCTTCCTAGGGAGAGTTAACCCTTCTAGAAAGGTGAGGCACTTCAAGGATTATATCTTCCAAAATCTTATATTCCCTTTAGATTCGCTCGAGGTTTTCAGCCTCCAAGATGGACTTAACCGTATCTAAAGTTTGAGATACCTCAAGCACCTCTAGGATGGAACCCTCGGGAACATGAACAGACGGATCCAGATTTTAGATCCCTATTCCAATGGTTTCTTGGGAGAGAATCCATAGAAACAACAAAGAAGCTAAAGGAAAGGAGGAGCAAAGAGAAGCTAACCCACCAGCAATCTTGGATAAGAAGAAAATGATAGCTACATAACCCTCCTTTCTTCTACTCCAGCTCTGCAAATAAGAATCAGCAGGTGACACCTGTCTCTCTTGTGTCTCTTATGACACAGGCCTGAGATGGCAATTTAGATGGATGGTCTAATCGATTCCCACATGTCAGCTCTCTATTGGATGATAAAGCATCATACGGATCAATGCTGTAGAAACAACCACTGCATCGAACAATCTCCATACCGTGATGATTTCTTTCTCAAAGAAAGAAGCAAGTGCATGTCCTTCATAAATGCATGGTCCAATCAGCTCCCCAAATGGCATGCGATATCAAAACTCTCCACCTTTCCTGGTGGGTCATTTAAACCAAATCTGGCATAGCCTCTCCCATAAGGTTCGGCCCTGATTAGCCTCGGAGAGCATGCGATTTGGTCTCAAGCTTCATCCACCAACACCACAATGCACCTGAAGTTATCCTCTACTCTCTTCTCTGAGCCAAAGATGCCTCGACCTCGGGAATGGGGGTAATTAATACATCTAGAATACTCCATCCACCATAGCACTGGCACCCCAATAGTGGCTCTACGCATGTCCCTATTAATAGGTGCCAGAATGGCCAATAAATCACTACCACATGGACTCCCACGACCATGTTAGAGAAATTCTAGAGCCTTCCATCTGCTAGATGATAGATTGTCAATTCCACTTCACTAATCAACTCTAACAAATTCAGGACGTGTAAGCAGTTATTTCTAACAACCTAGGCATACCTATGCAGCCCTTAGGGGAAGAAACATCGCATCTTTTAGATGACAATACCCATTTTATCTACAAACTTCAAGTTCCTTGAAACCTTAAGATAAGTGAACCCTTGCTTTTCATGCCATCTCCTGGAGATGGATTCCACATGCACTAGGTTCGACTCTCCCACCAAACTCTGAGCATCTTTTGTTCCACTAGAACACCTCCTAAACCACTCAGCACTTGCCAGACCTCCATACTTTACCTCTCCATCCACACTCCATTCCACCTCATACTCGATTCTGATCATCATAAATCCAACTTGAAAGCTCAGGCCTCTTCTATTTGCTTCCATGGAAGACTAACTTAGGCATCAGAGGATCCATCGTCAGGAACCCCCATCCAGTGTGAGGACTTCTCTTATCTTTAGTGGCTTTGTAGGGCCTGACTAAGGAACCGGATGGAGGACTAGGTGCTAGCTCGTGTATATCCTAGAGATCTCAGCTAGTCCTTCGGAGACCACCGCTTCCTTTCTTTCTAACTCCAACTCAATGGCCAAGGCCAAATCATCTCCCTGGTGGCAACAACCTTAATATTTGTGGGATTATAGTTCTTTGATAAGAAAATGGGGTTGCTGCTTGGTAGCATTAGCTCCAATGCCTGATTTGTTGGAGAAGATGGTGAACAAAGAGACTAAAGAGGGAGAATGATCTCCTAAAGCAACAACTGGCAATGATGTCTATCTTCTTCATCGGAAGTAAAATTGTAGATCTAGAGGAAACCATCAAGCAAATTAACAAGCACCAAAATTGATAACAAGAGCCAAAAAGTGCACTTGTTGAATAAAGATATAGGTGAAGTAAGGCTTCAACTAAAGAAAAAAAAATAATATTGTTGCAACTGTTGAATGTATAGCAATGGAAGGGTACATGCTCTTTAGAGTAGCTTTGCAGAAATTTTTCATGAAAATAAGAGACCTGGCTATTGAATCCTGATGTTGCCCGAAGCACAACCATTGAGTAAAGATGAATTTGTTGGAAGGTATGGGATGTTGTAATTTATCAAAGGACCTATACATAATAAATTACTTTATGAGGGACTTAATTGCAAAAATCTCTTAAACTGGATTAAACCAACTCAATTTGATCTTGTTCAACTTGATTTAGCCTTAAGGGGCTAATGGGTTATACTTGATGGATCCAGGTTTATGGGTCAAACCCGAACCTAAAATTCTTTCTTTGTTAGGACTGTAGTTCCTAACCAACTTCTTAAAAGGCAAATGCCCATTGAGAGGCAGAATTTATTAGCCTTTATCCACTAGGCACAGGGGCTTCACACCTGAGTTGATCCGCATCAAGCTAGATCACCCTCAATTAGCAGGCTGGACAGTTAGACCCATTTAATCTTACCAATCAGGTGCCAATTGACCCTCCATGTTGACTCTCATAATTGTTGCCAATACATCAGCCACCTTCGGCTACTAACCCCAGTCTGAGTCTCACCGAATCTTTTCGACTACCATTCTCTTCTAGAGTCTCACCGAATCCTCTTCGGCTACCTCACCGAACCCCATCAGCTACCATCCTCTTTCAGAGTCTCACTGAGTCCTCTTTGGCTACCAACCTCTCCCTGGGTCTTACCAAATGTGAGTTGAAACCTTGCACAATAATTCCTCTCCACAGCAATTTTTTTAACACTCTAGGGGCCTGTTGGGTTTCGAACCTACAATCTCGCTCTGATACCACATGTTAGGACTGTAGCCCCTAACCAACTTCTCAAAAAGCAAATGTCTATTAGGAGGTGGGTTTATTAGCTTTTATCCACTAAGCATAGGGGCTTCACATCTGAGTTGATCCGCATCAAGCTAGATCATCCTCAATCAGCAGGTTAGACGGTTAGACCCATTTAATCTTACCAATCAGACACCAGTCGACCTCCCATGTCAACTCCCATAATTGTTGTCAATACATCAGCCACCTTCGGCTACCAACCCTAGCCTGAGTCTCACCAAAACTCCTCGACTATCATCTTCTTTCAGAGTCTCATCGAGTCCTCTTCGGCTACCTCACCGAAGCCCATCGGGTACCATCCTTTCTCAGAGTCTCACCGAGTCCTCTTCGGCTACCAACCTCTCTCTCGATCTCACCAAATGTGAGTTGAAACCTTGCACAACATTCTTCTTCCTTCATCTGCTTCCTTTCCAATCATAACCAAATCTCTATGGCTAGCAATAACTTTCACCCGATACACCTCCAGTGAGGCATCCAACCAACCTTAACCATCGATGGCCAGCCTAAGACCACCATCTCGACTGCTAGTGATAAAATGTTTTGGTGGAGGAGGAGCCAAAAATTGGTGCTTCTCCCCTCCAAATCTTGGCCAGCAGTTGTCAAAAGATCTCAATCAACTGCTTGTCGACTCTGTCGAAGATGAACAACCCCTTTATGCCATCGATAAGGGAGGGGGAACCACTAGTTTGCCTAGATCTGGCAGTTTTATCTTCACCGCCAATGATCCGTTCCCTTTCATTCTTTTTTTCCAAAAATTTCGATCAACTATTGTCGAAAAAGACCAGATCGACGGACACCACCATCTCTGCATGGGTCTGATTAGTTTCTCTAGTGAGAAAAAGGGAGGACCATTGAAAAATTGAGATCCAACGAGTCATTCTTCTCTTCTATTCTTTCCTTTTTTTTTAATTTCAGCTAGTTATCGATGGCTTGGCATGGGTGGCACTAGTAGGCAAGAGGTTTGGCCATCCTCATCAAACAAGGATGCTAGCAGGAGCAATAAAATTTATATGAAGATGAAGCAATCGAAACTGAAGCCATCGAAACTATCTAGAATCTTCAAATTAGACTATCATCCAAGCAGTCTGCAACCTATAACCACAAGAGATCTAAGCTGAATGTGTTCTTATCGAGTAACTCCTTGATTTCTCAATTCCTAACCTGAGTATATCCGATGGGAAGGATCTCACAAGCTTTTCTATGATTTAGGGACTAAGTCGTAGGAATCCTTTTATAACATGCCTCATCCATTAGAGGTATTATCTAAATTACTTGGAATGACTAGAAGATGGATATTATCCACTGTAGTTATATAGAGCTCAATTTTATTAAACCATCAAATATATCTCTAGCACTTTATCGGAGGTTTATCTTTAGTCAAAGTCCAGATCAATCTAAAATATATAAAACAAATCTAGATGCGTATTAGTGTGGGCCACATCTGAATGGGTTTAATCAAATAAATTGCAACATTTTTTCATTTGGCCTAACCTAACACAAGCATCTTTATTCTAATTATTTAAAATATTTTTAAAATCTTTTAATGAAATTTTATCGAGATCTAATAGTTGAAAACTGATTTGGCCATATTTAAACTTAATTTCTCTATAGGATATGTACTATATACTTGATTACAAAATAATTATCAGTACAAATCATGACGACAAATACGTTATCAATCAACATATGACCTTTCATGTATTATGATACTAATGATGCCTCATAATCAAGTTCTTTATGTAAATTTACTTTATGAATGGATGAAATTTTATGCCTATTTCTTTATCATCATTATATCATATGATAAATAGCTAATTAGTATAAAATAAACTGAACTTTATCGTAAAACCTAATGTGATAACTTTATACAGTATCCAATACATATCATAAAATAAGCTATATCCCATATGATCCATCTGATCCTTAAAATCTCAAGATTGAGTCATTTAATCAGTAGATCTATAATTATCAACTTTTCTTTAATATGTTCCATAGATACTATGTCCTTCATTCTCTCATGAAGAGTAAAGTATTTGGTATACGATATGCTTGCAAGTGTCTATACTCTTTGTATTGTTGGAATATCTTATTGTAGAATTATAACAGTATATCTTTATTAGTTAGTTAATAGAGTTAACAACTTTAAGTTTTGTGATAAAAATTCATAATCATATAGCTTGTGAGAAAGTTTCATATAGGCTACATACTCTACTTCCACAGTAGATGCAGTGAACAAAACCTTATTTTAGACACATCCATGATACCACACCTCCTATAAGTAGAAAGTAATTTCAATAATGGACTTCTTACTATGGGTGCATCCAGCAAAGTGTGAATCCTAATAGCCTATTATTGTATGATGATCAAATTATTTGTATGTAAGCATATAAACTTTTTTATCCTATAGATAATGCATGACTTTCTTTGCAGCTTTTCTATGCTCCATTCTTTGATCATGTTGATAATGTCCAAGCATCGATGCAACATAAATAATATCTAGATCCATATAAACATATGCATAGACTCCCAACATCGGATGCATAGATTATGAACTTTATTTCCTCTCTCTTTATTTTAATTCTTGGATATTGAGCTTTATTAAATTTATCAACCTTTATAATATGAGCACATCTCGATGAATATTTTTTCATCATAAATTTAGTGCTATAAAGATGTAAGTCCTTTAAGATAATTTAAGTAGTCTTAAGAATTTATTTCTATAAATCTTAATACCGATAACATAAGCGGCTTCACTAATATCTTTCATCTCAAAATCTTGAGATAGAAACTATTTGATTTCTTTAAATGAACTAAAATCACTATTGATAAGCAAAATATTATCTATATAATATCAAAATTATGAACTTACTCCCACTGACCTTCAGATATATGCATTAATCAATAGTTTTTTTTTTTAAATCCAAAAAAATGGTTATCCTATTAAAATCAAGATATTATGGTGTGGAAGCCTGTTTAAGTCCATAACTAGATTTTTTTAATCTGTAAATCATGTGCTCTTGTCTACTGACTATAAAGACCCTCGGGCTATTTCATGTAGACCTTTTCCTCTAGATCATTGTTAAGGAGGCCATTCTCACATCCATTCGATATAGCTCTAAGTCAAAAATGAATTACTAAAGCCATGATAATCCTAAAAGAGTCCTTTGAAGAAATAAGAGAATATATCTTTTAAAGTCAATATTCTCTTTTCGTGTAAACTCCTTTACCATAAATCTGACTTTATATCATTCAACTTTACCATTGAGATTTTTTTTGGTCTTATAGATCCATTTGCAACTTATTTGTCATACTCTTCATGGCTGTTATCCATAGAGCCTAGCTCTTTCTTTTATGGCATCTAACTATTGTAAGGAGTTCTCATTTTTTATATCCTGTAAGAATATTTTAGGGTCATATCTTTTTCATCCATATCTGTCAAATACACCATCTGATCTTGAGGTATAGTAAATTTCTTATTCTAATAAATCTTTAGAGAGCTGTCCTTTGATCTGCTTGTGGTGGTGGTTAGATAGTTGCTTCTTCAGTAATAAAAATCTTTTGGAGTGGGACTTCATAAAGTAGTGGTCCCTCCTGAATATTATCTCGAGGAATAATAATAAGAATCATCACTTCAGTTTACTTTACAAGCTTAGTATTTTTTGAAATATAATATCTTAAAGTTCTCCACTCCTATTAATAAGCCATCCTTTAAAAATCTAGCTTTATTAGTTTTCACTATCTATGATTTACGAGATAAACAATAAAATCTATACTCTCTTGATCTCTCCAGATAACCAATGAAAAAATCATGTCATTTTGAGATCAAATATCTTTCCTTATGGGTTATAAATCTTGACTTCAACTGGATAATTCCATATACACAAATATTCCTAAATAGATTTTCTACTAGTCTATAATTCATGAGGAGTTTTTTTGAACTACCTTAGTAGGGATCTTATTTAAGATATACACAGCTATTTATACAATCTCACCCCATAAATAAATAGATAGAGTAGAATAACTTATCATAAATCAAATCATTTCTTTAAGCATCATATTTCTTCTTTCAGCTATACCATTTTGATCTGATCTGAGATCTGGTTTGATATTATGCACTGGAATACAATGCTATGTTCCTTTAGGAATTTTACTAATAGTCTTAGCTATTGTCCTATCTTTGTATGTTTACCATAGTACTCACCATCTCGATCAGATCTAACTACTTTAATCATATTTTTTGATTGTCTCTTTACAAATAAATAAATAATCAAAATATTATAAATCCTATGGAATCTGAGAACAGATCCAGATCATGATAACTCCAACTAACCAAAATGACCAGTTAGATCTATATCAATAAAATCTTTATATGGACATAAAGGCTTCAATCTTCAAGCCAAGTAACTTATTCGCTATGATACTAGAATATAAGAACTTTATGGGACAATAAAACTTACATAAAGATGAGCTATTAAAATTGAAGCCGTCGAAATCGTCTGGGATCTTCAAATCAGCATGTCGTCCAATAAGCCAGCAACCTGCAACTACAAGAGAATCAAGTTGGATATGCTTTAGTCGAGTAGCTCCTTGCTTTTCCAATCCCTAATCTGAGTATAGCCGATGGGGAAAATCTGACAAGCTCTTTGATGAGTCGGGGATTAAGTCCGTAAGAGTCTTTTGCAACGTGTCTCATCTATCAGAGATAATATCTGAATTAGTCGTAATGACTGAAAGATGGATATTATCCACGATAATTATGTGGAGCTCAACTTTATCAAACTATCAAATATATCTCTATCATTTTATCAAAGGTTTATCTTTAGTCAGAATCTAAATCAATCTAAAATATGTAAAATAAATCCCCATGCGTGTTAGTATGGGCCACATCTGGATGGATTTAATCAGATAAATTATAACATGGAAATCATCAAAATACTTGCAATGGAATTTTATGATCCTTGTTCAAATAAAAAAATGATACATATTGGATTAAGATATTTATACTTTCTCATGGTGTTTTGGAGTTATTTTTATTCTCTCGGGAGAGTTTGTGACCGGCCCTGACAATTGCTATCCTTACCTGGTTCAATTCATGTGTCAAGGCTTTAGTTAGTCTTGGATCTCTAGCAAATGCAAGCCAGCGAGATATGCTGCAAGATGAGTTCTGTTACTCTAAAACAAGTCCTCTCTCTCTGTCATTTTCTTGAAGAAAAAACTCTCTGGCTGCCCTATGCCTCTCTCCCTTTACTCGGCTTCTCTTAAACCCAAGGGAACCCCTCTTGGTATCCCTTGGGCATCTCCACTGCAGGTCCTAGAGTCCTAGTTGGACTCTAACTAGAGAGAGGCGGCCCTTACCTGGGCACTGCTCTATGCCGCTCTCCTTATAATGGCGCATAAAATGAAATGGGGCGGGACCTCTTCTTAGTTAACCACTCACCACTTGGGGTCAAATTGTTGTTTAAGCAAAATTATTTTCTAGCTGGTATGGAAATTTTGACTGAGTATTGATTCATTCAAATAAGCAGTGAAAATTAAATAATAACTATTATAACAAATAATGGTTGTTCCTTAAATTCCCATTATTTATGTATATAACGTCATACGTGGCCCGTGAATTACATGACCTTTAGAA